>JAUZSW010382181.1:0-21555 GCA_034780735.1 Hyalogyrina grasslei
GAAAGTTCCTTGTCGTTACTAAAGGTATAGTCAAAATCGTCTCCGCCAAAGTCAATAAAATTACCATAAAAAGAATTGTCAAAATTCATAGTAAATTTATCATAACGCATCGGTCCCTGGGAGGAAATTATAATTATTACATCCGGAGAAGTTTTTCTCAGGTCGCTAGCTAGAGCTTCAATAGATTTTGAAGTTTTTCGGAGTAAATTTTTATCTGAATTTTTCAATTCCGGAGCTAGTACCAATGGATGGGGGCAAATTGCAGCAAAATTTATCATAACATTTATAAATTAATATTTCATAACTGTCTTTAGTTTATTGGTTTAGGGAGATTATGTCAATGTAAGGAAATATAAAACTTGGAAATGGTATAAGCATGTTAAAATGCTAAAATGTTAAGATGATAGGGTTTGTGGTATAATTAAGAAATGACAAGTAAATTCTCTGGAAAAAACACAGAAAATAAAAAATGTTATCGAATCGGTATTGATGCCAGGTTTTTTGGCTTGGAGAACAAAGGGTTGGGAAGATATACCAAAGAATTAGTAGAACAACTAGACGAAAACAATTCAAACTTAGTTACAGGTAGTGAGCAAAGTGTACCCATAGAATATTACATCTTTTTAAGAGACGATAATTTTGATAACTACAAGCCTCACGCCAATAATATTCACAAAATCAAAGCTGATTACCAGTGGTATTCCTGGAAGGAGCAACTATCTTTCCCAAAGCTTCTCAAAAAATACAAATTAGATCTTATGCATTTTACTCATTTCAATGCGCCAATATTTTATAGTGGTAAGTTTATAGTTACAATTCATGATTTAATCCTTTTTCACTACCCAACTATTAAAAATACCACCCTAAATAAGGCTTTTTATTATTTTAAGTTAGCTATCTATCATCTAGCTATCCGAATAGTAGCCAGAAGGGCAGCATTAATTATAGCAATCTCAAAATTTACCAAGAAGGATATTATTGATTCTTTAGGTATAAAAAAAGAAAAAATTCAAGTTATTTACGAAGGAGCAGAATTCATATCTTCACAAGATAATTCAATCAAAAAACTACAAAAAGAAAATACAATTTTTAAAAAGTATGGTATACTAAAAGAGTATTTGTTATATGTAGGAAACGCTTATCCACACAAGAATTTGGAACGGCTTGTTTTGGCTTTTAGTAAGTTGGAAGATAAAAATAAAAATAAAAATAAATTGCAGCTAGTATTGGTAGGAAAGAAGGACTATTTTTATAAGCAGTTAGAAAAATTTGTTAATAAAAATAAAATTAAAAACGTAATTATAACAGACTATATTTCAGACTATGATCTAGAAGAACTATACCGCCAAACTAATCTTTTTGTTTTTCCATCACTCTACGAAGGATTTGGCTTGCCGCCACTGGAAGCATTGGTGAGGGGTATACCAGTAGTCAGTTCGGCTAAAAGCTCGTTGGCAGAAATTTTAGAAAATAAAGTTAAATACTTTAATCCTGAAAGCATTAAGTCGATAAAAGAAGGAATAGAGGATACTTTATCGGATGGCGGAGTGGTGTTAACGTCTGCAGAAATAAAAGAAATTAAAAATAAATATAATTGGAAAGGGATGACAGAAAAAACTATAAAAGTTTACAAAAAAACTATCTCCAATTTCCATAAAAAAGTTATTAATGCAAAATAGCAGAGTAATACAAAATACATCTGATATTCAACCAGCGCAAAGCAGGCAATCTTTTGGTATACAGACGGGCGCAGGAGTAGCTTCTAAAAATTCAAAATTACACAACAATAAACAAGCAGAAGAGAACTTAAATAATCAAGACACACTCCAACCAGAGAATTTCAAAATGGATAGTATGACAAATCAGGAGACTCAAAACAAAGGGCTCGTTAATCCACCGCTCGGGGAGGCTCCAGGTAAAACATCTTTAGGAGCAAATAATTTTGAAGATAGTTTCTTGGCACAGGTTGAAGAAAACAAGGAGGAAGTGTTGGCAGAGGGGTCAGCTCCAAAAGATTCTTTAATACAACAGCCCAAGGAAATTAACCTAGGTATAATTCAAAACAATAGTAGCGACAGTAGTATCACTAATTTAAAAATTCAGGAAGGCATCCAAGCAAGCGGAAGTAGCACAGAAATTAAAACCACAGATGAATACAGTTCTCAACTGGGTTACAGAGAAAATTTTAACTTTAGTGAGAATAATAGACAGGCAGAAATAGCAACTCCAGAAAGTAATGTAAAAATTGGCAGTATCAATTATGGCACCCATAGTAATATTAGTGACACTCAAAATGAAAGTAACTTGGCAACAGTAGCTAGCACAAGAAACGCCGCACAAGAAAGCAACATAAATGAGCAGACGGAAATTATAGATAAAAAAATAGGCAATTTTTTAAATCATGAAAAAAATCAGTCAACCAAGAATACCAACGTAAAAAATGAAGAACAATACACTTATGTTGAAGAGAAGAAGTCTAAGAAAAAGAAAAGCTTTTTACCAAGTATCATCACCAACAGAAGTCTATCAATCACCCCTTTTGCAACTGGAGTTCTAGCAGTTTCGTTGGTAATAATGATTACAGGATTTATTTCCTTTGGATTTCAGGCCAAAGATGATATTGAGGTTAGGGGTGTTAGGGCTGTAAATTATATTAAAGAAGCTAAAGTAGATTTACAAAACAAAAATTTTGAATTAGCAACTACAAACCTAGTATCGGCTAAACAAGAATTTAAAGATGCCCAAGATCAGATTAATAAACTGGGGGGGCGTTCATTGGATATTTTTGCCCATATTCCATTTTTGTCAAAAATAAGTAGCGGTAAAAATGTCGTAGCTCTAGGAGATGGACTAACAGACGCTGTTGTACAGCTGTCTAAAGTATCTGAACTTTTAGCTGGAGTTGGAAACCCGTTAGATTTAGAAGATGAGAGTAGAAGTTCATTGACGGACATATTCGTAAAGGTTCAGGAAAGCATAGACTTATCCAAGGAATCTTTACACAAAGCCGAAGTAGCTAGCGCTAAGATAAAAGTTAGCGACTTACCAGCAGAACATCAAGAGAAAATTAGATTTATTAAGGACTTTTTGCCATTGGTTAATGACAGCCTAGATGAATTTGACAGGGCAGCGGAAATATTTTTAGAATTATTCGGGCACAATGGCCAAAGAAAGTATTTAATAGTCTTTCAGAACAATCAGGAGATGAGAGCAACGGGAGGCTTCATAGGGAGTTATGGCTTATTGGAAACTAGTCAGGGGCGGATAGATAAATTAAAAATTGAAGGAATTTATCACCCTGATGGACAACTGAAAGTAGATGTAGTCCCACCAAGACCAATTCAGAAAATTTCAGCAGGTTGGTCAACCCATGATGCAAATTGGTGGCCAGACTTTCCAAAGTCAGCAGAAAAAATTTCTTGGTTTTACGAAAAAACTGGTGGACCAACGGTGGACGGAGTAATTGCAGTTACACCAGTTTTGTTGCAAAAAATGTTAGAAGTTACTGGTCCCATAGAGATGTCCGAATATAATAAGACAATTACTAATAAAAATGTTATAAAGGAAATTCAGCAAGAAGTTGAAGTGGATTACAAAGAAAACATCAAAAAGAATAATAACATTGAGTCAGGTGATGAAACAACAGAATCAGAAGGAGTGGATGACCCTAAAAAGATATTAGCAGATTTAACACCAATACTATTCGCTAAATTTTTCGACCTAGAGGATCCAAAGCAAGCCGGAAAGGTGATTAAAATATTATTGGATACCCTAAAGGAAAAGCATATCCTAATTAACTTCAAAGATAGCAAGGTACAGAGAGTGGTATCCACCCAAGGCTGGGCGGGAGAAATATTAAAGACAGAAAAGGATTACCTAATGGTGATAAATAGTAATATTAATGGACACAAAACAGACGGCGTCATTGAGGAAAATATAAAACATCAAGCTGAAATTCAGGCTGATGGCTCTGTTGTAGATACAGTTGTAATTACCAGAAAGCACAATGGCGGAAATACAGAGTATGAGTGGTGGAATAAGGTAAATGCCAACTACATGCGGGTATATGTCCCCCAGGGAAGCAAGCTAATCTCAGCGGAGGGACACACAAGAGAAGTTAACGATGAACGATTAAATTATGATAAATTAGGTTTCCAAACTGATACCGATGTTAAGGCTGAAGAAAATTATATGGAAATTGACAAAGACTCAGGCACAAGAATCTACGAAGAAAATAATAAAACAGTTTTTGCTAATTGGGTCTACGTTTCACCGCAGGAAAGAGTGACCGTTGTTTATAAATATCTACTTCCGTTTAAAGTCGACATTACGGATGGAAAAAATAATAGGTACTCATTATTAATGCAAAAACAATCAGGGTCTGTCAATTCAACAATTAAGGCGGAAATTGAATTTCCTTTTGCCTGGGACACGACCTGGGTAGAGCCAAAAAATTTACAATTAGACAAAAGAAACGGTAAATTACTGTTTGGTCATGAACTAGACACAGACCAATTTATTGGAGCAGTATTTAAACAGTGATTTGACAGTATTCAAAAATCAATTATAATAAGTTTATGAATCAACAAACAATTACAAATCAATTCTATTTTTGGTTTTTCACCAGCTTTCGAGTTCGGTCTGTTTTTGTTTGTGAAGTAAGATAGAAAATACAAACATCGTAAATAGAAATAAGCCGAGCTCAATGAGCCGGTTTTTTATTTTGAGGTGATATCAGGCGGAAATTAAATAATTTCCTGGGGGAGTTCTTTACAAAACAGATGGGGGAAAAGTGGTTGTAGAAATTAGAGATTTAGTAGTGGTTTGTCAATGGTGTAGTGTTTGCTATGCCGGAAATAAAGAATGTCTGGGCAGAGGCTGTGAAGATTCGCTTCCGCTAGACATTATAGCCATTAAAGAAGGTCACTGTAAGCTGTGCCGAGAGGGAAGATGTCCCTCAACGAGGCGGCATAAACACAAAAAGAAATAGCGAGGTTTTTGTATGAGCAGTTTGAAGTTGGTACCAATTTTAGAAGTTGGTGATATGCACGAAGAGATGATTGTAAGAAGCAAAAGCAAGGCTGGCGAAAAATGTCCTGGCACAGGAGAGGGTCCCTGCGGTGAATATTATTTTCTAATGCTAGAATCCATCATCCGCAAAGGAGATGTAAGGGATGTCCGGCAATGCGATGCTTGTCGTCAGATAGTACAACGGATTAGTTGTTATTAATTTTAAGACGGGAGAAGAAGAATTATGGGCACAATGCAGAAAATACTAGAAGAAGGGGATAAGTATCGAGTTTATACAGTTAAGGTATGCACAGAAACTGGGCATAGACATGATGATTGTCCAGCAAATAAAGACGCATATTATAATGAGCTACAACTCTTTAATGAGGTGGGAGAAAGAACACCTAATAATTTATACCAATGCAACTGCTGCGGAAAAATAATTGGAAGAGAATAGTTAGAAACTGTTGTCAAAGAAAACTTATCAGCCAGATAATCTCAAAGAGATTATTTGGCTGATTTTTTTTTATTAGAAGAAATATTAGTAGTAAAACATGTGTAGAAGAAATTGCTTAGCAGTTGAATTGGATGTTCCGGCATGGTATACTCAGTAGTGTATAGAGCTGATGTTTATTTAAAAAATTTAAAAGTATGATTGGAAAATTAAGAGGAAAAGTTGAGTTAGCAAAAGAAACTTTTGCAATAGTTGATGTAAATGGTGTTGGTTATCGAGTGATGTTAAATGAAATTGTCCTGGGAAGAATGGCTAAAGAAGTCGGAGAAGTTAGTCTTTTTATCCACACCAATGTCAAGGAAGACCATATTCATTTATATGGCTTTTTATCTTTGGAGGAATTAGAAATGTTTGAGCTACTTTTGTCTGTTTCAGGTATTGGTCCCAAGGCTGGTTTAGCAATTCTAACAATTGCTTCGGTGGCCACAATCAAGAATGCAATTTTCAAAGAAGATTACACCTTATTAACACAGGTCTCTGGGGTAGGTAAAAAAACAGCTGAAAGAGTTTGCCTAGAGTTACGAAGCAAGGTTGAAGCCATTGAAGGCGAAGATAAGCAGGAGGTGGAAGCTAGTCAGGAAGTAATTGAAGCTTTAATGGCTATGGGTTATTCTGCTGGCGAAGCGCGAGAGTCAGTACAAGCAATTCCAGATGACGTAACGGATGAGTCAGAGATGATTAAATTGGCATTACGGAGTATTAAGAAATAGAAAGAGAAGATTTACGATTTATGATTTATGATTTAAGAATCTAACGCGCCGAAGGCGCGTTCTCATAAATCATAAATCATAAATCGTAAATCTTAAATCGATAGTGAAATATAATTTATACTAAGTATGAGTAATAAAGATAAAATTATTAAAGAACAAAAAAGCCCGCTCCCCGAGGGTGGCTTACTACAATCCAAATATTGGACTGCTGTTTTGCATGCCGAAAAAAAAGATGTGTGGCAAGTTGAGGATATCAACAAGGAGGCATATTGCACAAATTATAAATTACCTCTTGTGGGAAAATATGGGTATTGTCCCAGGGCTTATAATTTAATCAGTGAAGATATTGAAAAAATAGTTAAACAAACTCAGAATAAAAAGCTAGGTTGGTTACGTCTTGATATAAAAGATAAAAGTCTAGTTGAAAAACTGAGCAAAAAATATTCCACACAAACAGCTCCGCATAATATGCAGCCAAAACAGAATTTTATAATCAACATTGACCTGCCGGAAGAAGAATTGTTGGCTGAAATGAAAAGTAAGACTCGTTATAACGTTCGTTTGGCAAAAAGAAAAGGGGTGGAAATTTTAGTAACAAGAGATCAAAAATATATTGATAAGTTTATAGATTTGGTAGAACAAACAGCTCAGCGAAAAGGAGTTTCTTTTCATCAACGAGAGCATTATCTACAAATGTTTCAGAATATTCCAGAGGATGTTTTGAAGTTGTATGTGGCTGAATATGAGGGTGAAGTTATCGCTGCAAATATTATTTCTTTTTACGGTGGGGTGGCAACGTATTTACACGGAGCAACTTCAGACCAATCTCGAAATGTAATGGCGCCATTCTTATTGCAATGGCAGGCAATTTTAGACGCAAAAAAGCAAGAGATAAAACACTACGATTTTGGTGGAATTTTTCCAGAAAGCAGTAAGGGCGGGCAACAAGGAATAACCAGGTTTAAACTTGGTTTCTCTCCAAAAACAAAACCATTCCAAACCGCCGGTTCCCACGACATTATTCTTAACAAACCAAAATATTATCTCTACCGATTGTTACAAAAAGTGAAAAATTAATTTAGAAAGAAACTATGATAAAAAATAAATATTATTTAATATTTGGAGCAGTTATTTCCTATACGGCAATATTTTTAATCGATGATTACATCTTAAGGTCAACGCCAGACGTCTCAGTCCCAAGCATTGTATTTTGGGGATTATTAGGGGGTAATTTAATTGCCGCACCATTTTTTTTAAGAAGTCAAAATGATAGACACGAGTTAGCTATGGAATTTGCTAGACATAAGAAATTAGTCATAAGTGCTATTATTCTATCTTCGGTCGGTGCTATATTATGGTTTTTTGCTATTTCTAAAATTGGTTCTGGCGCAACATCACTACTTGAAAAGACAAATATTTTATTTGTGTTTATATTGGGAGTTATATTTTTAAGGGAAAAAGTCAGGCTCATGGAAATATTATATGCGAGCATTGCAATCGCTGGTCTATTCTTTATTTTTAAGATAGGAGGTGGTCTGGCAAGTATGGGCGTTTGGGCAATTTTAGTGGCAGAATTCTTATATTCCATACAAAGCGCATTAGTAAGAAGGTTTGGTAAAAGCATTAACTCATTTCGTTTTGCATATATGCGTGCGCTGGGCATGCTTATAGTTTTAGGTATATTTTTTGGGGTAATGGGCAAAATCGATATTGTAAGTATTAAGGTATTTTGCCTAATGGCTGGTTCAATGTTTATAGGGGCATTTATTGGAAAATATTTCTATTTTGAAGCGCATAAATATTTTTCAATATCAAAGATAGGATTTCTTATGTTATTAGAATCAGTAGGAACTATTTTTGGAGCGTATTTATTTTTTGGTGACCCGGTCACAGTTCAAAAAATGATTGGCGCAACCTTAATCATTGCAGGTGCAGGATTATTTTTAAGAGAACAGGCAAAAATTAAAGTAGCTAACGTTAAAAAATAAGGAGGTAAGAGATAAAAACCACGACAATATCTTAGTGTTGCATAGCATTGAAGCATTGTCGCAAAAATAAAATTATGCTAAATATTCCATATGAAGAAAATAGGGGAAATACTTGTGCGTTGTCGTGTTATACAATGACGGCTAGGTATTTTTTCCCAGAAGTTACCTTTGAACAAATAGCTGAAATTTCCGATTGGCACAAAGGCTATGTAATTTGGGGATTTAAATTTTGGCTATGGATTATGGATAGGGGGATCAAAATTACAGAGTATGATTTAACCAATTTAGAAAAGTGGGCTAAGGAAGGATTCAAAAGTTTGCGAGATGAAATGGCAGAAGAAGAGTATGAATTTATTGTGAAAAATACTTGGCGGATAGATTCTTATTCTGAGGATATTAAAAAAGTTTTAGCTCATCCAAATTTTATATTCAAAAGAAAGAGACCAACTTTGCAAGATTTAAAAGATGCTTTTAAACGAGATGCAGTCTGTGAGGTAGTTTTAGATGCAACTGCCTTAGATGGTGAGGAGGGAAAAATTATTTTACACAGAGTGGAAGTGTTGGATATAACAGACAAAGAAATTACTTTTCATGATCCGCGAACAAATAATCCTAGACCAAAACGAAAAGAGAATATAGAATTATTTAAAAAGGCTTGGCTGGAAAGATTAGATAGCCCAGAACTGTGTGTGTACGAACAAATTAAGTCTTAGTAATTAAAAACCATGACAAAAATTGTACCAGAAAATGCAAAAAAAGTTTTTGAAGGAGTTTTATTTGATACCTATCAATGGGAACAAGAAATGTATGATGGTGGCAAGGCTATTTTTGAAAAAGTGGTGCGCAAAGCATCCGCAGGCGTTATTTTGGTGAAGGATAATAAAATTATAATTTTACAGCAAAAACAACCTGACAAACAGTACTATTATCCATCACTACCAGGAGGGCGACTAGATAACAATGAGTCAACAATTGAAGCTGCCAAAAGAGAGACATTAGAAGAGCTTGGTTACAAAGTAAAAAATTTAAAATTATTGGTTGAATCTTTCGGAGGGTCAAAAGTATATTTTCACGATACAATTTTTATTGCGAGTAGTTTTAAAAAAATTTCTTCGCCAACACTAGATGGTGGTGAAAAAATTAAAATTGAGCTATGGACTTTTGATGAGTGGTTAGAGTTGTGTCGAAATAAACAATTTGCAGCTCCAGTAGAATTAAAGTTCATGATGTACGAAGCTTTGCTAGACAAAAAGAAAAAAGAAACGCTAAAAAACAAAATTTTTGGAATAGACAATAATCATTAGTAAATAAATAAGAATGCTAGAAGTTATAACTTTTATAATGAACCATATAATAGTAATAGGGGTCTTTGTGCTTCTGACAGCTTTCATGCTGCAACGCTGGTTAACTTCTGGGCGTGATGTTATTAAAAGAGGAACCATCATACCATATTATAACATTCCAGATAATTTATCCATCCTAGATGCTAGTGCAATTATGTATGGGGACTTACGAATGCGTGATTGTTCAGCGCTAATTATACAATGCACTATCAAGGGCTACTTAAAAGTTAAGCAAGGCAATAAGGATGAATACATTTTGCATAGACTGAAAAGTTATGATTTTTTAAAAAAAGCATTATCCCAGGAGGAGTTATTTTTTATAAAATCTTTATTCGGATTTGTAGACCAAAAGAAAGTAATTAAGATAAGTGATTTTGAGAGTCAGTCCTATGATGCAGCGGTTGTTTTGCAAGAAAAGGTTAGAGACAGATTAAAATCAGAAGGGTATTTAACAAATAGCGGTGAGATTGAAAAAAAACTTTTTGTTTGGTTGGGTTCTTCTGCCGTTTTAATATCATGGTATGTTAAGGAGGCTCTTGGATTGCAACCTTTAATTGTTAGCATAATAGTTTTAGTGGTCTTGGTAGTATTTTCAAAAATTATGACCAGTCGAACAGCTAAGGGAGTTGCTGTCAGGGATAAATTATTAGGCTTTAAAATGTATTTAAATGTAGCGGAAAAAGATAGATTAAAGTTTCACAATGCTCCCAAGAGAAAGCCTGAAACTTTCGAAGAATTTTTACCCTATGCAATGGTTTTGGATGTCGATAAAGTTTGGGTGCAACAATTTTCTGATATCTATACTTCTGCACCAAAATGGTTCTGGGGATCTGGTCCTGACCTGATTAGTACAACGTCGTTGAGGGAAGATTTAGCTGTTTTTACTGAGGTTCTAGACTTTATTCTTACGAAAAATAGAAAGTAGTTATTCTGCAAAATTTTTATTAAAAATAATTAGTAAAGCAGTGTTCTCTAGGACTCGGTCAAAAAATAACGACAAAGGTTTCATTGTACTGTATAATAAGATATGTGGAGATAATTTTTTTCACAGGACTCATTTAGAGGGCGGTGTCCCTCGGATGTAAGAGTAATAAACTAAATCCAAAAAATGAAAAAATTATGCTTTTATACTGACGAGGAGGTCAAAAAAAGATTTGAAAAAGAATTTTCAGAAATGGAATTTGTCCAGGGTGTTGTGCAGGACTTAAAAGAAGAAGAATTCAATAAATTTAAAGATGTAGAAATAATAACATCTTTTATTTCTTCGCTTTTTTCAGCAGAAGTTATTGATAAATTCCCTAATCTAAAAATGATTGCAACCAGGTCAACTGGTACGGACCATGTTGATTTAGAACATTGCAAAAAGAGAGACATAGAAATTATAAATGTTCCTGACTACGGGTCGAGTACTGTGGCCGAACACTCCTTTGCTTTACTGCTAGCAATTTCTCGGAAGGTTTTTTATTCTTATCAAAAAGTCCAGGAAGACGATTCTTTTTCCAGAAGGGGTATGCAGGACCTAAGAGGTTTTGATTTGGCAGGAAAAACTATGGGAGTCATCGGGACGGGAAAGATTGGCAAGAATGTAATTAAAATAGCTGAAGGATTTCAGATGAAAGTCGTAGCTCACGATACTTACCCAGATAAAACAATCGAAAATTCCAATTGTAAATGTGTGGAGATAGACAAGTTACTAGAACAGGCAGATATTATTTCTTTACATATTCCAGCGCTCCCCGAAACACATCATTTTATTAACGAAGAGAAAATGAGTAAAATGAAAGAAGGTGTAGTCCTATTGAACACAGCCAGGGGAAGCCTTATTGATAATAAAGCATTGTTGCAATTCTTAGAATCTGGTAAAATAAGAGCAGCAGGTTTAGACGTTTTAGAGCATGAAGACTGCCTAGGAAGAGAGACGCGAGACTTAAATCCTTGTATCGAAGAAATCAAGGCTATAAATAAAAAATTTATAAAAATGCCAAATGTTATTGTAACGCCACACAATGCCTTTAACACGCAAGAGGCTCTGGAGAGAATTTGGACACAAACAGTTAGGAATATTAAATCTAAAGAATAAATTTAAATAAGGTTATATGTTTGAATTAACAGGAATTATATTAGCTTTTTTAGGAATGATGTTTTTTGGTGTTGGGGACAGTCTTTTTGAAATCCCTGCTAGGAAATATAAGGAAAAGGTTATTTTATTTTATCAATTCTCTTTCATGGCTTTACTGGCAGGCATTTTATTTTTGGTAGAGATAAAAAATATACAGATTATAACTAACTTTAATTGGACTATTCTATATGCCCTCTTTGCGGGGATATTTGATGTCTGTGCTTTATTTTTTCTTATCAAAAGTTTAAAAAACGAAAAATTAGGGCTTTCAATTGCCATTGCTTCCACGTACCCAGTAATTGTGACCGTTTTTAGTGTTTTATTTTTAGGAGAATATTTAAATAAGATACAAGTATTTAATATTTTTTCTATTACTTCTGGGATATTTTTAATTTCACTTAACTCACTAAATTTTAAAAAAATACTTTTTAATAAAAATCTAAGATTTGCTTTTATTTCTTTATTTTTCTGGGCAGCTGATGTTATTCTTCTGAAATTTTCTGCAAACAATTATTCTGAAGTAGAATCAACAATTTTATTAAATTTTGGAGGATTTATATCGGTAATAATTTTTAGTATATTTTTTATCAGAAAAGCAGAACTTAAAAGAATAGAGGGTAAAAGTATTTTTATTACTTTTGTTATTGCAGTACTTTTTAGTATCGGGGCATATTTTTTAAATTCAGCGCTAAAAAGTACTGATGCCGGACTAGTTTCGGCTATCTTAAGTAGCTCAGCAATGGTCACAACATTAATTGGGGTTATTTTTTACAAAGAGAGGTTTAAGTTACATCAATATTTGGGGATTGCACTAATAGTTATGTCGTTGTTTTGTTTAAATTTTTTCTCTTAAGTCACCATAGTAACAAGAGCAATTAAAAAGTAAAGATTTAATTTATCGTATGATTTCAAAAGAAATAAGAGTTAGAGTAGAAAAGTTAAGAAAAACCATTGATGATTATCGTTATCGGTATCATGTTTTAGACGATCCAGAAGTTACCGATGAGGTAACTGATTCTTTAATGTCCGAACTGCGAGGCTTGGAAAAAGAATATCCAGAATTAAAAACCCCTGATTCACCAAGTCAACGGATTGGTGGAAAGCCTCTAGATAAATTTAAAAAAGTGAAGCATCGCCTACGCCAGTGGTCTCTTGATGATGCCTTTTCTTTGGAGGAGCTAGCTGATTGGGAAGAACGGAATCTAAAAGTTTTAGCCAAAGAGGTTATTAATAAGGCAAGATATGAGGAATTAAAAAAAGAATTAACAAAGTATACTGTCGAGGTTAAAATTGATGGATTAAAAATTATTTTAGAATATAAAAATGGTTTATTGGTTCAGGGCGCAACCAGGGGTGATGGAAAAGTTGGCGAAGATGCAACTGAAAATATTAAAACAATCCAAAGTGTCCCTCTGAGATTATCTCAACCATTAACACTGTCGGCAGTGGGAGAGTGTTGGTTATCTGCCAGTGAACTGGAGCGACTAAATAAACTTAGGAGGGAGAAGGGCGAGCCAGAACTAGCCAATTCTCGAAATGCTGCTGCTGGCTCCATTCGACAGCTGGATTCTAAAATTGCCGCCTCCCGAAAATTAGACTCTTTTATTTATGATTTAAATTGGCTGGAAGAAGGACAATCTGTAGGCAATAAAGAGGCTATCTTCCCAACGGGGCAGAATAAAGAGTTAAATTTTCTAAAAGAATTAGGCTTTAAAGTAAATAAAGAATTTCGGCGATGCGATAGTCTAAAAGCTGTACAAAAAATGTATGAAGAATGGCAAGACAAGCGAAATAATCAAAATTATGGAATTGATGGATTGGTTTTAAAAATTGATTCTAAAGAAATTCAAGATATATTAGGCTATACTGGAAAGTCGCCTCGCTTTGCCATTGCTTATAAATTCCCAACAGAGAAAGCAACTAGCGTTGTGGAGGACATTCAACTACAGGTTGGACGAACAGGAGTGTTAACACCAGTAGCTCATCTAACACCAACTCTAATTGCCGGCTCAATGGTATCCAAGGCAACTTTACACAACGAAGGCGAAATCAAAAGAAAGGGAATTAAAATTGGGGACACAGTGGTAGTGCATAAGGCTGGCGATGTCATCCCGGAGGTAGTAGAAGTTGTTAAAAAAATGCGGACAGGAAAAGAAAAAAAATGGACAATGCCAACCACTTGCCCTGTTTGTGCTGGGGGAATAAAAAAAGAAAAGATTTTAGATGGTCGCAAAAAAGATAGTGCTGCCTATTACTGTACTAACCCAGACTGCTTTGCCGTAGAAAAAGAAAGGTTGATTCATTTCGTAGCCAAGAAGGGATTTAATATTGACGGACTAGGGGAAAAAATAATCGAACAATTAATTGACGAAAGCGTAATTGGTTCAGCTTCTGATATTTTCACACTAAGAAAAGGAGATCTAGAAGTTCTGGAAAGATTTGCAAAAAAGTCAGCAGATAATTTAATCCAAGCCATTGAGGCTAGTAAAGCTGTTGATATAAATAATTTTCTATTTGCTCTGGGCATCAGACATTTTGGAGAGGAGAGTGCTTATCTAGTTACACAAGAAATGTTTAATAGGGATAGTAATTTATTTCTGGGGCAGTATAATCTAGACAAGATAATAACGCCAGTAGACCTAGTTACTTATTTTGAAAAAATGACAGAAGAAACATTATTGGAAATCAATGGGCTGGGAGAGAGAATGGCTGGCAGCTTAGTTAACTGGTTTCAACAAGTAGAGAATAAAAAGGTGCTAAAAGAATTTACAAAGGCAGGGGTGTATTTCACAGAGGAAAGTATTCAGATAATTAGTGACGCCAGTAAAGCTGGCGATGACAAAAAACTATTAGATAAAACTTTTGTTTTAACTGGTAAGTTAGAAACAATGACCAGGGATGACGCCAAGAAAATAATTAAACAAAATGGAGGCAAGGTTTTGTCAGCAATGTCTAGCAATGTTGATTTTCTATTGGCCGGAAGCAAGGCTGGTAGTAAGCTAAAAAAAGCCGAGAGTCTTAATGTGAAAGTTATAAATGAGGAAATATTTGGAAAAATGATTTAGTAAACTTAATTCTTGGCAAGGTAGTTTTAAATATAATTTCTTCTATTTTAACACACATATTATAAAACACTTCAATACTGTACAGTATCGAAGTGTTTTATAATATGAAGAGTTTTTGGTCTAGAGATAAATTTTATAAATCAATTGAAAGAAGTTCTTTGTCATCAAAAATATGAAGCAACTTATTTTTTTCATCAACTGTGAAAGTTACAGTATTTTGGATGGCAGCATTTTGGTATTCTTTTTCTATGGAGTCATTGTTTTTATTTACTTTTAGAATCTTACCGTCTTCCTTACTTAGAAGATAATAACTCTTCAAGTCTTCTGTAGTCTCTATAAAGTCTAAACTTTTCAATTTAAATTTTTTAGTATTCAAGAGCCTACCCTTAGAATATTTTTCCACAGTTCCATCTGCATAAATCACTCTCACATTTTCATCAATGGCCATTCCCGATGGCGCAGCAGTATGTTTTAATGAGTTTGTTAGCCATTTCTTACTAATGGCAAAGCCTCCTGTAGCCCTAGGGTAACGATAAATTTGCTTGGAAGAAGAGTCCAATAAATAAAGATAACTCAAATAAGTATTTTGTCCAGCCAACTTAAAGTTTGCTGGTAAAGTTATTTTATTAGGTATAAACTTTTTTACCTTAGCACTATAGGAAATAGTCGTTGTGTTAGATGAGAGGAAGAATAAATTTAAACTACCAATATAATCTATCGCTTTTATTTCTGACAGCTGCATATTCTCTGGTAAAGTTAATTTTGCAGCCTTGTTAGTCTTTTTGTCAATTTCATACAATTGAGAGTCTTCTGTATAGGCAATTAAAACACTATCATTACTTGCTAGCAACTTTATAGGCGTTGGTAGGGACAGTATTTTCCTGGTTTGGTTTTTATTTTCAATTGTGGGTTTAACCACACTAGTAACTGGAGCTGCTGGTAACTTTAGTTTTTCAATGGTCTCTTTATCTTGTTTTGATTTTGTAAAACTGCCAATTATAACCGGCACTAGAATAATAAAGAGTATAATTAAAATAGCTACACGATATTTTTTAACGAAGGGCGATACTTTTTTCAAAAGCAATTTAAAAAGAGGTATTATCTTTTTCAAAATTAACTGAAATAGTAAGAACAATTTTGAAATGTCTTTTCTCCCTAACGCAGCTACTCCTTTGGACTCAGTATTTGTTTGTGTTTGAGAATTATAAGCATGGGTCTTAGCTTGTCGGTCGGATGATGTATTTAATCTGGTGTTAGAAGGTCTTGCTGATTTGGACCGCAAGTTTTTTAAACTGCCCAGCCCCTTCTTTAAAAATCTTAAAAGCGCATACCAGGTAGTACCAATTAAAGAGGTGACTTTTCCAAGATATTTAGAGAGGTCAACATTTTTTGTGGAAGAAGTTTTCTTGGGCAACGAAGTATCTAAAATATTCTGCTCTATAGTTGAATTATTTTCTAGAGGGGTCTCTGTTGTAGGAATAGGTTTAACTACCGTCTTTGGTACAGAAGTGGGAGTTGGTGATTCGTTTAGCTTAACAGGCTTAACCATTGGCGAGGCGGGAGAAGAGCTTTTCTCTGAGGAGTCAGACTTACGAAAAAAACTTTTTAATTTTTTAGTCGAAGGCTTTTTTGCTTTTTTTGCTAGATCATCATCTTTAATATAAATCTCCTGCATCTCTTCAAAAGGTGATATATTTACTGGCTCTGTCTTCTTTTTGACATCTTTAAGGTCGTTTAATTTTCGAGTAGGCTTAGTTCTTGCAGTTTTAGATTTTGGACTTGTTTTACCGGTTGTTGATGAAATATTTTTAATTTTTGCACTACCTATTTTTGCTGCTTTTTTTGTAGGAATACCTTGTTTAGGAATAAGTGCCTCAGACAAGTTTTCTGTTTTTGGAGTTATTTTTGATAGTTTTTTCTTTTTCTCTTTTTTCTTTGTCACAGCTGCCTCTTTTTGTGCGATATCCAAGGCCTGTTTTTTGGAAAGAGAGTCTTTCCCTGTTTTTGCTTTCTTAGATGTGGTTGTTTTAGTAGAGTTTTTCTTTTCTTCAACTTTGGCTGGTGTAGTCAACTTGTTCAAGGAATTTTTCGAAACGTCTAATTTTTCATTTTCAGGAGACACTTCTTCTGATTTAATTTTCTCGCCAAGGAAATTTTTATTTTTAGTTAATTCCTCGAGTGGAACATCTTCACTATTAAGGGATTTACTCTTGGAATAATCTAACTGTTCCTCATTCTCCACGTTAACTACCACAGCGCTTATATTTTCACCTTCTTTTTTTAAAGTCTTGAAAAAGATATCATCAAACTCTGTGGTTGAAAAAGTTTTAAAAAGTCTATTAATATCATCAAGCTTAAATATGTCTAAAATTGTTGGGGTCGATATAATAATTTTATCTCCCAATTCTACCTTTCCTACTATTATATCCTGGAATGTTTTAATAGGGTGGGCCAGTGGGGCGCCCGGCTCAGATAAATGCATAATTTTATCGCCTCGTCCAATAGAAATAAGAGCATCTCCTACCTGAGTAAAAAATAATTTGTCTCCGTGAAGAACTCCTACCAGGGCATGCAAATCTTTATTCCACTCAACGATGTCATGTTCTGCTAAATCTGCTAAGGCAAGATTCACTTTCTTGAGAGCAATCTCAAAATTTTGTTCAGTGGATTTACCCGTGTTAGAATAAAATGCCTTCTTTAAAATGCTTGTTAAAAGATTTGGTAAATACTCAGAATTTTTAGAATGGTCAGTAACCTGAATAATACCAAAAAGACTTCCTATATTTTTATGGAAATAATCATCATCATGATAGCTGAATGAATTAGTAAAAAGTTCCAATTCAGGCTCAGCCAGAGCATTTATTTGAGTAAAGTTTAACTTAGGTATCATATTATTATTATACTACATACATTAGTACTATCCAAGCCCCCGCAGCACTATTTCTTAGTTAGTTGCTTGAGTAGCTTATCTAGTAATGTGTAAAGCTCCTGGTTATCTGTTTTTTCATAGGCCGTCAGCTGTTGTTTGTGCAGCGGAATATTAGATAAAAAATCATCCAAGTCTTTCTTAGTTAAGTCTTCAGAGTAATTACCGTATTTTAATTTTTTAAGGTAATAAGAATTCAATAGTTGTTCAAACCTTCTTTTCACGGGTAAGGCCAAGTAAGGTTTACCAAAATGCAAAGCTTCAGTCATCAGGCTTAATCCAGCACTACCAACTATTGCCTTGGAATTAGCCACATCATTCAAAAAGCCATCCTTGCTAAATTTCTTAAAAGTACAGTTCCCTTCAATTTTATCTTCATTTGGTCCGTAGATAATAAATTTCTCAGAAGTTGTCTTAAAAATATCAATAATTTGTTGGATATCCGTAATAGTACTATAGACTAAGATATGACCCAATTCAGAAGTCTTGTGATTCAACACTTCCTGTCGTAGAATTGGTGGAACACGGTAGGCATTTTCTGTGAGTAAATCAAAATCAAAAAAGCTTGTAAGAATATAAGCATCAGCCTTAAGAGTCATCGTGGCAACCCCTGTTTTTGTGATGTAGTAATCATGCATCCACCTTTTCTCATAGTCTATTTTTCCATGGGTCAGAATATGCTGGTTGTCTATGGATATTAAAGGCACCTTACATAGATGAGCACATAAAGCCGAGAGGGGTTCGAAATCAGTAATAATAATCTCAGGATTAAACTCCTTAGCAATTTCCTTCACTCGAGCCAAGCTCTTCGTTGCTTCGGGAGTTTTTTTAATATTTTCTAAAATCGTTGTGGGATAGTCAACTTTGTCTTCTTTGTGAAAAAAACGAAGTCCAAAAATTTCCTCCACATCAAAATCTTGAGATAAATAGTTCAATCCCTGATGGTAGGTTATTATTTTAATTACGTGGCCTTTAGACTCTAGATAGTGAGCCACAACGTCTGCCCGAGCAGCATGTCCAGAACCTTCACCCGCTACACCAAAAAGTATTTTCATAAATTTTTACTTTTAATCAATGCATTTGCTCCAAACTTTTTAAATAACGTAATAACGACAAAACTTAGCACAGCTAGGGTAATTATTATTAAACCAGCTTGCTCTATCTTTCCACTAATCTCTTGGTAGAGGTGTCCATAAAAATATCCTAAAGTTACCAATACTCCACTCCAGAGGATACCGCCAATTAACGAGAAAAATAAAAATCTTCTCAAAGGCATTCTGATCATTCCGGCCGTTATAAATGTTATGTAACATAGACCACTACTAATTTTTACAAAGAAAATTATTTTTCCACCATGATTCTTGAAAAATTTACGTACCTGTTTTCTTTTTAATTCTAATTTTTTATGCTTAGCAATCCACCTCCGCAGGCGCTTATTTCCATAGAGACCAATGTAGTAAAGTCCAATATCCATTGTCAAATCTCCAATCACAGAAAGTAGGAAAACAATTTCTATTCGTAGAATTCCCAAGGCTGCCAGGCCACCACCAACTAGGGTGATAATAGGTCCCTCAATAACCATTAAGGGATAGAGAATCCAATAGCCGTATTGCTGAATGAAACTAAGGAGCTGCTGTTGCTCAAGCATACAGAGGGAAAATTAATCAATTACAAAATAAGTATAGCATATTTTTGGCAACTAGTAACTAGTAACAAATTTAAAATTTAAAATTTAAAATTTAAAATTTAAATTCAGTTTTTAATTTTTAATTTCTAATTTTCAAATTATATTAAAATGTTAATGTGAATTTACCTTGACCAATAGTCTTGGGTATTGTTATACTATAGTAGTTAGAGTAAAAAAGTACTCCAATCAAGAATAGTGGGAGTTCATTGAAAATATTAACCGAGGAGGTCTAATGGCCGACAGGCGGAAAAAGCGGAAGAACAAGAAAGAAAGGGCGAAAGGTGAGGACTGTAGAGTTCTCAGGGCTTTAAAAAATATAAGAAAGAGGCAGTTAAAACAAAACCAGGAGGTAGCATGAAGCCGATAGTTGATATGAATCAAGGTGATTTATTAAATCTTTCTCCAGATACAGATATAATTTTAGGGAAAGATGAGTTGTTGCATATTTTTAAAACCTTTGATGCTTTTTGGGCTTACGATGATGTTGCCGCTAAAGCTGGACGGGTAGGGAAGCATGCTGAGCTGAAATCAGGTTTATGCAGCAATGGATTCTTTTATTCAAAGATTGTTTTGGATTATCCAAACCTACGAAAAATCATCGCCTCTAATATGGTTCGGCAATATCAGTTAAAAGGGCTGGTTAAACCAGATTATGTAGCTGGCATTCCTAAGGGTGCTACTAAATTAGGTCGAGATGTTGCTGAAATATTTGGTGTAAAAAATCTTGATTTAATTAAAGATTCCGAAGGAAGAATAAAAGTAGTTGGCAGTGAGAGTATTAAAGCGGAGTCCACATTATTGTTGGTGGAAGATTTTTCCAGCACCGGTAGTGGTTTCAGCGAGACGGTTATTGAAATTAAAAGCCATTACCCACACCTTGACATTTTGCCTGTTGAACTTGTGATTCTTAACAGGGGGGATATTGAATATATTCCTGTCGGTGAATACGGCTTTTTTGACATTTTGGCGCTGGTTAATCATAAAATTGACTCTTGGGAAGAAGATGATTGTCCTCTATGTGAAAACGGGTCAAAAAGGATTAAGCCAAAGTCGCCTGAATCAAACTGGCCAATATTGGTCAATTCCCAAAAACAAAACTGAGGAGGATTTAGCATGAACCTTAAACCAGAAGAAAGATTAATTGTTGCTGCTGACTTTTCACCAAAGAAAGTCGGTGGAATTAGTGGGGTAGAGCACTCTACATTGGAATTAGCACAAGAGCTTGAGGGCACAGGGGTGTATATTAAGATTAATTCTGCATTGAGAGCTGTTGGGTACGGCTTAATTACTCGCTTACATAATTTAGGTGTGAAGGTTTTTGCAGACCTTAAACTTATTGATATTCCAACTACTATGGGAATTGATGGAGAAATGCTAGCAGAAGCTAAGCCAGAAATTGTAACTTGCATGTGTTGCGCTGGAATTGACGGTATGCACAAACTTAATCAAGAACTTCCTGATACAGATGTATTTGGAGTTACAGTTTTAACCAGCTTAGACGAAGAAGAATGTCAAGCTATTTTCACTTGTTCTACCAAAGCAGGTGTGCTACGATTTGGAAGAATGGCGCAGTTAGCAGGACTTGGCAATTTAATTTTATCACCAAGGGAAATTGAAGTTATTCAAAATCGATTCGAACTTACTTTAAAAGTTAATACCCCTGGGATTCGTCCAAAGTGGACTTTTGTTGAGGGCGATGATCAATCCCGAGTTTTAACAGCGGAAAAGGCAATTATGAATGGTGCTGAAAAAATTGTAATTGGACGACCAATTACGCAGGCAGATTCTCCAAGGGACGCAGTTTTAAGAACTTTGGAGGAAATCGAAATTGGAATCGAAGGTGTTCGAAGAAAAGCTGAGGAAGACTTTTCAAAAGTAAGGGTCACCTCCTAGGGAAATAAGAGCCAAGATAAAACTTTATCAAAGGGGTATTCAGTCAAACTGAATACCCCTTGTATTTTTTTATAGACAGAAAATAGTCACAGCATAGGAGAATTATATAATATACGTATACTCACTTTTAGTAACAACAAGGTTACACCTCTTTAAGACCACTCGCTATGCTAATACGCTAAAGTGTTAAAATGTTAACGTGAATTCTCATTGACCAAGTACAGTATTAATGATAATATAATAGTATCGACAAAAAGAAGTAAATCTCAAAATACAAAAGTATCAAGGGGTTTATATGCA
>JAUZSW010383292.1:0-21504 GCA_034780735.1 Hyalogyrina grasslei
ATTATCGGATCAAAGAAATTTATTATTGATGTGGCAGCACATTTTACCAAAGATAAAGAAAAATTATTGCATAAACAGTTAAGCTGCGGGAAAAGTGATATTGGAAATTATTTATATTGCTTTAAAAGGTTAAGTTTAGCTGTTAATCAATAAATAATGAAGTTGATTTTTAGCATGTATCTACAAAGTAGCAAGACGCAGCTGTAGTCTTACTGCTAGTTGTTGCTACTGCCATAGATACATACTCAAAATAGACTATGCAACGGAACCAATTATAATATTTCTTCAACAATTTGAACTATATTGCCGTTGTCAGTTTTGTGATAGTATTCATTTTTACTTTTATCATAGCGGTAATCAGTTGACCAGCTATTAATATTAGCAATAATTGATTTGAGGGCGGCACAGAATGTTTTAACTTCTGCGTCTCTGGTTACCGGATGCATACTGTAGCGAATCCAGCCGGGTTTGGCTGAACGGTCCTTTGGGGTAAGCTGTTTTACCAAAGAGTTAGAGCTGTTTTTTGAGATATGGAGTAGGTAATGTCCGTAGGTGCCTGCACATATACAACCACCACGTACTTGAATCCCAAAACGGTCGTTTAAAAGTTTAACAATTAAATTGTAGTGGATTGTATCGTGGAAAAATGAGATAACTCCAAGTTTATTTTCAGCCTGTTCTGCGAGGATATTAATTCCTGGAATTGTGGTCAACTCGGTTAGAGCAAGTTTGAGCAATTCAGTTTCACGTTTTTTGATATTAGTTACGCCCATTTCATCTTTTAGTTTTATTGCCAAAGCAACCTTTATTGCCTGTAGAAAACCAGGTGTACCCCCATCTTCGCGGGTTTCAATATCATCTATGAATTTATATTCACCCCACGGATTAGTCCATTCGACCGTACCACCGCCTGGTTGATCCGGTACTGAGTTATGATAGAGTTTGGAGTTAAAAATAACGACTCCAGAACTACCTGGACCACCGAGGAATTTATGTGGCGAAAAATAGACAGCATCAAGATAGGCGTGTGGGC
The DNA here is from genome assembly GCA_034780735.1 of Hyalogyrina grasslei. NCBI lineage: Eukaryota > Metazoa > Mollusca > Gastropoda > Hyalogyrinidae > Hyalogyrina > Hyalogyrina grasslei. The sequence goes on from JAUZSW010383292.1 coordinate 1,034, forward strand.
GCTCTGGATGCATGTCGATATCAGCATAGGGCGCAGATGCGGCAAAATCGACAAAACAATAGCCGTCATGTTGATGCATTATTTTAGCAAGTTCATGGTAAGGGGTGATAATGCCAGTGACATTTGAACAGGCGGTAAACGCCCCAATTTTTATTTTACGATCTTTATATTTCTCTAATTCAAGTTCTAGGGTTGCTGGGGCAATTAATAGGTTTTCATCTGGAGGTAAAACAACAACATCAGCAGTGGTTTCATACCATGAGGTGTGGTTCGAATGATGTTCCATGTGGGTAACAAAAACCACCGGGCGCTGATTCGTCGGTTCTGCATATTTATCATATTGTGGACAGTTGCGTTTCAGCCCAAGGATGCGCTGCAATTTATTTACAGCTCCAGTCATGCCATAGCCACTAAATAGCAAAACATCTTTGTCATTAGCATTGACATGTTGCTTGATTATTTGTCTAGCACGATGATATGCATAGGTCATGACTGATCCTGACGTATTGGTTTCGGTATGGGTATTGGCTGTATAGGGACCAAAGCCTTCAGTTATTTTATTTTCGATGGGATAGTATAATCTGCCACTGGCCAGCCAATCATTATAGAGCATGGTTTGAGTGCCATAGGGGGTTTCATATTGTAAATCGATACCGACAATGTTTTTTCTAAAACATTCAAAATATGTTTCTAAAGAGCTATTTTCCATATTTTTCACTTTATATATAATGAGTTATAAATAACCATTATATTTTTATTGAACGATTCTAGCTCAATTTGACTTGATAAAGGTTATTTACTGATAATTATTAAATTAAATATTTCCTCTTTTTTTGAGTAAAGGTCTCAATTAATTTACTGTGTAACTTCTTACTCTACAATCACAGATCTAAAAAAATAGAAAAATTTAATTTATTGTCATACATTTAACTTTTTTGTTCAATAATCAATTGGGCAAAGATGAATATCTCTTTTGAGTTAGAACCATGTTCAACTTGGTAGTTATACTCATATAATTGATTAATTTTAAAATGGTTGGCAGCTAGTAGCTCAATAATCATTTGACGCTGGAAAAAATTAAAAAATATCTTATCAGAAAAAAAATCAGGTTTGATAAAGCCACTCTTGTCACCTTCAACAAAACTTAAATAGAGATAACCGTTGTGCTTCAGTAGTTTGTTTAAATTTGCAATAAATTCTTGTAGTTCATCATCGGCTAGATGGACAATACAAAACGATGCAATAATAGCATCATACTTTATTTCACTCGTTAAGTTTCGCATATCACCAACATTAAAAGAACAGTCAGGTGCAAGTTGGTGGGCAAGTTCCAACATTTTCGGTGAAAGGTCGATGCCGGTTATCTGCAAACTATCATTCAAATTGTATAGATATTGCGCATGATGCCCCGGGCCGCAGCCAATATCTAAAACCGTCATATTATTTCTAGTCAGATATTTTTGCTGAAACAGAGATAACTTCTCTTGATAAGGTTTAAACGTTAAAAACTTATCGACAAACTGCTGAGCATTTTTATTATATGCCTCAATAGTCTTTATTGTTTTATCGATTGGCATAAATTATTCCACTGCCGGCATGAACTTTACGGTTTTTGCCTGTTGATCAACAGTTTCACCCGAACGGTCAATGATGGATAGCAATAATTTATAGGTGCCAGCCGTGGTTATATTGGCAGTCGGCAACAGTAATGAGTTCCCTGCTGTAACATCGGTACTTGCCGTAGCAATGATTTTACGGTTATGGTCAACCAGTTTTGCTGTAATGCTGTATGCCCCCGACTTAACCGAGGAGATGCCAAACAGGTTGTATTTAACCAGATATTGCTTAGCTCCGATCATATCTTCAGGCAGATAGTGCAGATCATGAATGAGAGGATTGTTAAGTCTGAGGAATGCCATATCAGCAAAGTAAAACTTGATGGTTGCCTTGTCTGGTTATTGACTTTCACCGATCCAGATCTGCATTGCTTGAAAATTTTTCAGATCAACCTGTTGAGAACCTAGAATATCTTTGAGGTTGAGTTGAATTTTTACCCATTTGCGTTCAGATACAGTTTTTAATAGGTAGCCTTGAATCTTAATAGATTTGCCCCCGGGATTAGTAAAAATAAAATCATAGTGCAATGGAGCCTGTTCAGCTTGTACCGCATCGCGGTTGGAGTCGATATAAACCCAAATCGAAAAAATTTCATAATTATTCAGGTCAATAGTGCCGGGTTTAAAAGCACGATAGATACGTGGCCAACCGACAAGATATTTGCCAGTGGGTTCACCACCACCGTCACGTTTTTTGTCAATTGTAACCTGCCATTTTATGACCTTTTTGCCATCATGAACTATGTTGTTTGACAGCGTTAATTTGCCTTCATTTGTAAGATTGCGCCATTTTTTAATCTCCTGTAAATTAAATTTGGTATAGGCGGTTTGTGTAGGCTTTGCAGGCTGTTTCAAATCAGGCTTGATAATTACCGACGGAGCAGTAATTTTTTGCGTTGCAGGGTATTTTTGCACTGCCAGAATATTTTGAGCAATTCGCCAGCGCATTAGATTGAATCTTTTACCCAACCAGTTATTGCCGTCAATATATTTTTCGTGATTTGGAATGGAATTCCATAACGTCTGCAGGTAGGCTGTAGCTCTTTTAATAGCCTGTTGACATTGTGGGTTGGTACTATTACTGCGTTCGCTGATTAACTGTTGCAGGGTATAAATATAACGTCCATCATCATAACCTTCACGAAAATTCTCCCAGTAATAGGTGGGCAGGAATAGCCCCTCCGGGTCAATCCGGTTCCCAGTGCCACCACGGGCGCCCCGGCAGTAGTCAAAGGCCTCACCAACCTGCCAGCGCCAATGCCAAGGAATCAAGGTTGTAAAACCGCTACGCCAGAGACCCAGACCATAGGTAAAACGCCCGCCTTTGCCCATAATCAAGGCATCTTTAAACTGTCCAGCGATATCATTAGGGTAGCACCAGAAATGGTGTTTTTTGCTGGAGACAGCGTTCTCATAGGAGACACTATAGCCATGGGAACACCAATAGTCGACATATTTATGATAGACTGCGCTATCACCGGCATTAAAATCTTTGGTAGTCTGGGTTGGGACATTAAGTTCTTTAATTTTTGCATATACTTTAGCGGCAGTTTCAGCTTTGGCTGGGGCTACTTCATCAAGCAGGCCATAGATAAAAACCGGCAACCCTTCTTTTTTTCTAACCACTTCAAGTTTTGCCACCATCTGTTTTAAATTTTGCAGAAATTTACTATTTACCTGGAGATTTTTGCAGTGGCTACCGGCACTCTGTTTGAAAAATTTACGATGATAACTGTTGAACACCCCACCGAGATAGACAAATGCCGGACCTTTGAGCCCTGCCTGCTGCATCAGCTTCAGTTCATCGACATCTAGAGTGATTTCATCATTACGAGAATTAAATCCTGGATAAATACTTGGATACATATCAAAGCCATACTCTTTCATTTTCTTATATTCGTTGAGCCGAATCGCCCGGTAACGTTTGGGATCTTTGACAAAGCCCTGGGCAAATTTAGCACGTTCAAAAGTACCGATTTTATTGTAGGCATAGGCGGTAAAATGTTTATTGGGGTCTTTAAGCAATTTTATACCAAGGACCTGATAGCTGACCGGAATAGTTTTAATTGTTTTCCCAGCCATTGTCAAAGTTACAGCTCCCTTATAGAGACCGGGTTTAGCGTTTTGCGGGGTATGAATAATAAACCAGTATCTGAAAGAGAATGTTTTGGGAAAAGTCAGCGGAGCAATCGGCATTAACAGTTCAGGGGTGTAAATATAACGCCCCTCAGTGGTGTAACGCGGATAACGGGTATTCCAGTAGGTGACGACCCGCTGTTCAATATCAGCTAGGTCTATTTCATCATTATCAGACTTTAAGGCAGACATTTTCACCTGTAGATCCTTGATATTTTTCAAGGCATAAATAGAGAAGGTCAGCGGTTCAATTTCGCCTAATGAGGCAAATGCAGTCAATTTGTTAATTTTCTCTTCAGGAGCCGGAAATGATTGAGGATAGACCGGTTCAGTCGCGGGACGTTGGTAGACAATGAAGCCCTGCTGTTGTTGCTGTTTATCTGCGATGGCTTGTGGGTGCTGGTCTTTTATCACCACCTCCTGCCAGCCTTTCGGAGCTGGTTTTGAGTAGACCGAGAAACTTTGAGGATTAAGTTGTTTAAAGTTAAGTTGTTGATAAACAGACTCCTGGGCACAAAGCAACGTATTCATCAGTGTCATTCCAACAAATCCGGCAATAATTTTTTTATTCATAATTTAGTTGTTCCTTTATTTAAATGAGGCACATTTTTAGTTAATTCTATGTATAATTTTTCAGAAGCCATAGTTTAAAAAATGGATTTATAAACTTGTACTGTTTTTGATAGTAAAATAAAATTTTTGATTTAAGTAATTTATTTACGCTTGCTTTAACTGATGAAGCATTGGTAAAGCCATTTTTCTCAAAAAAGTTATTTGAGAAAATTTCAAATCCACCATGTAGAGCAATGCTTTTAAGCACTCGTAATTGAAAATTGGTTAATTCTCCAAAAATTCTTTGATAAACAATATTTTCATGGCTGAAAATAAGTTCAACAGCACGACAAAAACAATCATGGTCTATTTTATCTCCATAAGAGGAGGTTGACCATAAAGCTTCACATAGTTGTTGAATATCACCAGTTACCATATTACTTATAGAAAAAATTTTATCAATAATATCTTCTTCTATCGTTCTTTTTCCCGTTTTAAATCTTGTTTTTATAAATTTTTTAAATTGTTCTGTTTCAATTGCTCCTACTGTAATTGGGATTGCAGATTTAAAAAAAGGTGAATCGACATCGGCAAAAATTTGTTCCATCTGTTGACGTACACTGCCAGCATAAATAAAAGATAGATCAGATAAATATTGAATTTTCCCTCTTAATTTTGCTAAAATTGTGCGATACTCTTTTAGTTTCAATATATCTTGAAATTCATCAATGAATACCACAATTCTTTGTTGTTTATTTATTGCCGAAATAGTTTTAAAAATGGCATCAATAGAGTTATCTTCTATTTTGGTTTTGCTTTCAATTGACAGCGTTGGTAATTGAGTTATCGGATCTACCCCTATCTGTGGTCTTAAATTAGCCAATGATTTACTTAAAAGTTCAAACATAGAGCTTTTATATTTAGCTGACATCACTCCATGAGCTAGTCTTTGAAATAGATCATCTTCGCTTTTTACCTCCATCAAATCAATATAAATTCCCGTTAATTTCTGTTGTCGCCTGATTACTTCAGCTACTAATGATGATTTTCCTATTCTGCGTTCGCCATGTAGAACAATATTTTGCGAAGACAGTAATAATTCATCAATGCGAGATATTAAATTTACCCGTCCACAAAAAAAATCTTTGGTTACGATTGTTCCATACATAAATGGTATCATTATAATTCCTTTCGTTACACTGTTTTGTATTATACTGTTTTGTATTATAGTAAACAGTATAATGCAATTTACTGTAATTAGCAAGTCATACAAGATGAAAACGGTTAAATAAATTCAATAGGCAATTTCAAAACTCTTTATGGCATATTTTGATTTTGAGCTCAATAACATACCTAGCCGGTATGTTATTTCACTAAAAAGTCAAAATCAGCTCATTAAAAATGCTAAAAATCATGTTTTCGCTGGACTTTTGAAATTATTTCTCAAATATCATTTATATATTCTAGTAATTCCCCTTTGCTTATTGGTGAAGTTGGATCAATATAGCTTCCCTGCCCATAAACTGACGGTTGCAGGCTGGGACGGGATTTTTCCAATAGAACCTCAGAGATTTTACAGTTTTTAGTTTTAAGCTCTAATTTTGCCCGCGAGTAATTGTAACGTTCATATTTGGTAAAAAAGTTTTTTATCACCCGTTGTCCATTGCTTACTGGAATAGTTAATTTAAACGGGAAGCGTTTATTCGGTGTTGCACTTTGAATAATAATTTGGCCTTTTTTGCCATTAACCGCAGTTACTTTGCAGGAAAAAGTATACCAGCCAGCGACAATGGGGCGGTCGGTAATTAAGTTTGAACCCATGAGGTTGACGACTCGTACTCCACTATTTTTCGGGCGTAAAGTTTTTTGTTCAGGTTTAACCTTCAGGGCCTCACTAATGGTTTGAGCCATAATTTTAGCAATTATAGCATAGCCTGCAATACTTGGGTGGAGCCGGATCAATTTCTCCCAGCCGTCGGTTGCCCGAAGTGGCTTTTCATATTCAACCCAAACAACTTTACCTGCGGGAAAAGCGGTGGCAAATTGTTGGCGAAGCAGTTTATTGGTTTCACTGTTACATTTGTCACGTAGCGGGTTTTTGGTTGCACATGGTAGGATTGATGAAAGAAATATCTTTTTTACTCCCTGTTTCTTTTTTAAAATCCGGTTAACTATGGCAATAATATTTTTTGCCGTTTTTTTAGCCCGTGGTGCTACCTGCTGCTCCTTTTTTACCCCATTATCGTTGGTGCCAATTAACAGGCTATAATAGGGGCAGTTCGGTAGAGCTTTAATGCGTCTTAGTACCCGTGTTGTGCCGTCGCCACCTTCGCCAGCATGGCTATAGCCTAAAACACCACTATGGGTGCCGACAAAAACTAGACTTGGAAGCTGTTTAAGCAATGCTTTGCGCCAGTAATCGCCCTTACTTGCCCAGGTGATACTATCTCCAACCATACAGAGTGGAATTTGGTTACTAGCAGCCGTGGCACGATAATCAAAGCTGGTTGGCTGAATTACTGCACTTAGCGCTTTCCCTTTGGTGTGAGGGGGTAGTGTTTGCTGTTGATTGAAGCTTTTTGTGCCTACTACGGTGCCAGGAATAATAGTTATCGTTTCAGTTTGTCCGGCACCTGGTTTGATTTGAAAAACTTGAAACCCCTGCCATGGTCCCCATATACTGGAGCTATTTGCTTGAAATTCAACGGAACTATTATCCTGGAGCCATTTAAAACTTTGACCCCGTGCCTTGGTTACCGGTATTTCAAGCATTGCATCGCTGTCGACTAGTACAGTGGTAACGGCAGCCGAGATGATAAAATAAAATGCCACTGTTTTTTTACTTTTATTGGCATACTTACAGATAATTTTTTGTTCGGTAAAGGTATAAGTCAAGATCCCTAAATTATTACTACCGGTAATGCTATTGCCAGTTTTTATGATATTTTTTAATGGTGGTATTTTGCCTTGGCAGAGATAACTGCCGGCAGTAATTTTCTGCTGAGCGAGGAACTCTTTGCCGCCAACTTGCAGGCTATTGAGATAGCCCTTTTTAGATACTGCTTGATAGTTTTTGGCTGTTACACGCCAATTGTCATTGGCAACCTGTAGCTCTAATGCGGTCAGTTGGCTAACCAGCAAAAAGAATGATGCAATTACTAATCCTGTAAATTTCATAATCTAATTTTCCTATTATATATTGAATTGTTTTTATTAATGAGGCAACATCAACAAATGCTAAAATCATGCTCATACTGGAGTTTTGAACTCGCCTCTAATGATCTGTAGCCCGAGGCACTTTAGGCGTTAAGGCACTTAGTCGTTCATAGATAGTTTCATCAATCGTTAATGCTGCCGCTTGTAAAGTATCTTTGAGTTGATCTACATTGCGAGCGCCAACTATCGGAGCGGTAATTGCTGGGTTGTGCATTACCCAGGCAACGGCAAGAGTTGCCGGATGGCAACCTATTTCATCAGCAATTTCACATAATTCTGTGGCACAATTTAACATCCAAGGTTCACCATAACGTTTTGAGTAACCAATGTCACCAGAAATACGCCCAGCTCCTGATTCGATATCTTTACCATATTTTCCCGTCAAGACCCCACCTCCAAGTGGATTGTAACTAATAACCCCCATATTGGCATCTTGTGCCATAGGTAAAAGTTCCACTTCGACTTGACGTTTGATCAAGCTGTACATTGGTTGCAAAACTTCAAATCTTGCCAAACTATTTAGGTTACTTATACCGTGCGCTTTGGCGATTTGCCAAGCCGCCCAATTGCTTACCCCTAAATGAGTTATTTTACCCGATTTTTTGAGTTTATCTAGCGCTGCAATGCTTGTTTCAATTGGAGTCGCTTTATCAAATAGATGGACAATGTAGATATCTAAATAATCTGTGCCTAAACGCTTTAGGGTTGCTTCACAGGCGGCAGTAATATGTTGGGCTCCCAAGCCGGCCCCATCTGAGCCTTCCCACATGCGTCCCCCCACCTTGGAGGTAAGAATGATATTTTCGCGATCACCTTTGATGCATTCACCGAGATATAATTCCGTTTTTCCCGCGGCATACACATCGGCACAATCAAAAAAAATAATGCCTGCTTCGCGACAATGCGAGTAGAGATTATGCGAGGTCTGTTTATCGGCTTGAGCCGCAAAAGTCATCGTACCGAAACAAATCTTTGACACTGACAATTTTGTACTGCCAAGGGTTACTTTTTTCATACTATTTTTTCCTTAATATATTTTAAGCTAATAGGAATTTGTATTTTTCCTTTTTGTTCGACGTTCCGACGCAGTCGGCTTTGTTCATAATTAACTTTAATTGTATATGCATCCATTAATAGGTTGTGTTCTTCAAACGCATATTACTGTAAACCTTTTAAAAACCAGACGGCATTATTATTGCGAGCACTGGCTCCAATAATTAGATCAGGAATATCATCATCATCCCATTTTACCATCTGTGGTCGTAGTACACCACCCATAGTGATACTATTGCCTTTTATATTTTTTACAACTTCGAACCCGTCAAATTTGGGTTTCTTATTGTTCCCGATATTTTTATACCAGACTAAACCATCTTTCTTATATTGTCCAATGATTAGATCTTTTTTGCCATCGTTATCAAGATCAAAGACAATTACGGCCGCAAACTGATGGGGAAAAATATTATTGCCCGGAGAACTTTCGATACTTTTAGGTGGTAGATAATTGGGCACGGCATTACTGCCCTTGTTTATTAAAACATTGATCTTGCCAGTACGATCAAAAAGGTAGAGTGAATAGATAATATCCTGTTTCCCATCATTATTCCAATCAACTATGGATGGGTAGCCATGACAGGTAAATTTTACAATTTTGCCATCGACGCTAATATAGGTTGGTTTGGCCAGTTTCGGTTTGGCGTCTGTGCCAGTATTTAGATATACTCGGATGCGATTACTCGCAATAAGCAGGTCTTTTTTATTATCGCCATTTAAATCTGTAACAGCCATACAGGGTGCACCACAACAGGTATGACCAGTTTGAATCGCTTTGCCAGTATTGTCTTTTAAGCGAGTGAAATTTTTAAAAAGTGGTTTGGCATTGGAGCCATGATTAATATAGAGCCGAATAATCAGGTCGCCCACTTTTTGAGTGCCGCTGACTAAACCTATTAGTAGATCATTGGCGCCATCATTATTCCAATCAACAGCATGGGGGGAGATGTAACGCGGATGGTTTGTTTGGGGTAGTTTTAAGTTGATTTTTTGAGGGGGGGCAAACTTTAGGCGTTCCGCAGCCTGCATTGCCATTGAGGCCGTTGCGATTCCAATTGCTATACTCGAGTAAATTACTCTTTTGGGGTAAAGTTTGATGTTTAAAATATTATCTATAAATTGACGATATTGCATAATGTCCCTTAGTTAGATGCTGCTAGAAAAGGTAAAGCTCTTGTAAAATTAGTTGAGGCAATTTAAAAACTCTCGCGGCAGATTTTTGATTTTTACGAACATATTTTAATTTTTAACTCAATCATGTACCTAACCGGTATGCTCATTCGCTAAAAGGTTAAAATTTGCTCATCGAAAATGCTAAAAATTATACTTACGGTGGAGTTTTGAAATCACCTCAGTTGACTATTTTTAAAAGTCGGCTTTGTTTAGTGCTAGGCGAGTTTTTCAGCTCCGGAATAGACACTTTCAACCTTCAGGGCTACAGCGGCATGTCCAGGATGTTTAGGATCATTCCAGCCCTTCATTGTGTCAAAAATTGCTCCCTCTGTGCAATATTCAAGCGTGCCTTTTACCTGATATGCCTTGCCGGCATCGGTAATAAACAGTATCACTCCACTAGTATTGCCATATTTGATATTCTGCCTGGTTTTATCAAAATAATTATCAGCAACGACTAATGTCGCATTATCATATTTACTGACACAGGTTGCATAAATTGAATTGGCAATGCCATCATTGCTAACTGTTGTCAGGATGATTGCTCCATCCCGATTATCCCATGCTGCTGCCACTTCTTGAGGTAGTTCTATCATTTTTACTGAATCCTTTTATTGTTAATATAGTTTATCTATAGAGCCCTTGAGACAAGGTAGTTAATCCCCATGTCTCTTAGGCATGTTGTTTATTTGATTAACTCTAGAAAAAACCAACTCTTGCCAGGGATGGTCAAGGCGATCCCTGAACTAAGATTGCCTTTATAAATATTTTCATTGAGATCGTCAAGGAGCTCTTTGCCCGTTAAATTGCCTTTGATTGTTATTTTTACTGGCTTCAAGTGGTCGTTGCCGATGGCGATATAGTAGTGATTTTGATATTTAAAGCCACGGCTATAGATAACCTTCGGGGCTGTTGGTTCAAGTTGCATTACGGTAAAGTTATTAACGGTTTTGCCGTCGAGGACCATGTTTTCATATTTACTGATAAAGCGGTTGGCTCTGGCGTGCTGTTTTAGGTAGCGAGCCTCCTGTTTAAGGAATTGACCCCAGGTTCCGTAACCGTCCAGCCCATGAATAAAGGTCATTACTGAAGTAAAATAGTAATCCTTAGGGGTAACAAAGTTTTCAGCGAAATAGTATTCGGTCTGTAAAAAATAGATTTTTGGCAGATAATGACCTTGTTTATCTTTATGGCCCCATTTTTTACGGGCATTAAGGGCATTGTTCCAAGATGGCAGGAATGCCAGATTATTGCCAATCAGACTGTCGCCCGGAGCTGAAAATGGATTATTCCCATTGAGGTAGCTCCATAAGATTATCTTCTTCATGCCTGGGAGAAAATCTTTTGGATTGTGGGTTTTGTTCCACTTATGATGCGGGTTAAAGTAATTTGGGTGCATTGATGGGATAAAACTTGGCGTATAATTCAATTTCAATTCACGTCCGGCAACCTCGACATAATGCTGATTTTTAATCATTATTTTACCCAGCTGTTCAGAGAAAAATTGGGAATGCTGTTGATTATTCCAATCAGTAACTACACCCGGCCAGAGTTTATTGACTTGACGGTCTGATAGTTTGTAGCGTTTTTGAAAAGCATGTTTGCAATCATCACAGGCGCAGCCGGCTTTTTCGAACATATATGGTTCCCAGTTATCATAGATGTCATAACAGACTGATAATTTATTTTTGGCTAGAGCTATCAGAGCTTTATCGAATTTCCCGGAAAGATATTTAGTTGGGCAGATGCCGTATCTTTTTCCGCGTTTACTGCCATTAGCATAGACAAATGGTGCCTCTTTGGTTATTCTTGCCTTAAGGGCTTTATCAAATTTAGCCGGCATAAGAGCATTAGGGTCAAGCGCCTTTTCAAAACAGCCGTTAATGCCTAGTTCGTGACTGGCTTTGAAGGTGCCGGCATTGGAGAAGCCGCCTGAGGTCCAGTTAAACCCGAGCGTTTTATAAAAGCCGAACAGTTGCCGGGCAGTGGTGTAACTGTGAGTAATGGCTTTAAGGGTTGAACCACACCAAAAACCGGTTTTGAAACGTTTAGGTGCTGGCGCTATAATTTTCTTATTTAATACCAGAGTATAACTTTCGCTTGCTTGATAGCTCTTGCCAGCTTGTTGATAGCTCCATGAGAAGGTCATAGTACCAATGTTTTTGGCTGGAGTGTTGGCTTTAGCTTTAATGAAAAAGAAGGGGCGATGGAGATAACTTGGATATTTGATCGTATAGCTATAGCTGGTTTTATCTTTCTCAGTACTTTTCTTTAATGGCAATAGCCGGTTCCAGTCAATAACTTCGACGCTATTAGGGAATGAACATTTAAAGGTAATATTTTTAGGTTTTTTTATTGAATTATCAATTTCACTCCAACATGGTACATAGACGCCACCGACACTCAGTTGATAGGTTTTGCTGCCGTTAAAGCTGTTAGGTACCAGTAAAAATCGCAGTGGAGTTTTGGCAAATAGCTTGCTCCATGGTCTTGCATGATATGGATATCCAGTCAACTTTTCACTAATTGGAGCATGCAGTGCAATCGCATTTTTATAATTAAGTTTAACCGATTTTGTGGAGAAATTACCCGCAGTGACGGTAATTTCATCGTGTCCGATATAGTTGGCGAATACGACGCCAGGTTGAGCTGGATTCCCGGGAATACCGTAGGTTCTGACTAGAACATAACGCCCTTTGGTTTTTATATGACCGGAACTGAAGGTTTTGATGCCGGAAAAGAACTTTTTTTTGTTTTCGGATGTTGCCAATGCAGGATCCTGGGTATTAAGATATTCAGCCACCGGAATAAATTTTTCACCTTTTACACTAACAAAATATTGCTCTTTTTGGGGTAGAACAATGCCAGCGCCTGGACGGGCACTATGATTAGAGCTTATTGCTGAAATTGGCTGAACTTTACCGAGATCGATAATAATATCAATTGGGGAGACGCCAAGAAAATTAAGTGCTTCGCTTGAGACCCAAAAAGATGAACTTTTACTTTTTACTCCATCAGTCAAAACAATATTGGCTTTGGGTAGGGGCTTTTTCAGCCGCGTCAGGTATGAATACCATTTTGCGGTTGGTGGAATTGATATGGTATAGGATTTGCCCAATGCCAGGTTTTTTCCAGGCTTAACTGTTTGAGCTGATAGCTTTGGAATAAAGCTAGTTCCCATGATAAAAATGATTAGTAAGATAGTTTTTGTTATTTTTCGATACATATTGTATTCCCTTATAGTTATTGAGATAAAAATCTCGTTAAAAATGCTAAAATCAAGTTGACTTCGGACCTTTGAAGCCAACTCTTTAAATCAATTGCTTAAAATTAGTTAATATCATTTTGCTAATTTGAACATGATAGTTTGTCAGTTACTTAAAATCTTATCTATAGATTTGTAACCTCCTGTGCAGATAATGCACGTTGATAGATTTTTACATTGTCGATTGCACCATTCATAAACCATGAACCAATCCATGAACCGATAAGTAAATTACGATTGGCATTGATAATATTGCTGCCATTTAACCCTGCCGCATTTTCAGAGCCAACTATCGCACCATCAACATAGAATGTAGCATCACCATTTCTAGAGACGGTTACGGTTATTTGGTGCCATTGATTATCATTTAAATCTAAATTATTATTTGAATCTAACCATAAGCGTGTTGTGCCATCACTGATTAAAAATAGCAGTTCATCAGTGTCGGCTCGATAGATCAATGCATAACCGCTATCACTGTTTGATGCCGCCCCTTTAGTAACTATGCCGGCAAAAGTATTCTGATTTACCGATAATTTCACTTTTGTGGTAATTGTAATATCACTAGATCCCATTGCTAAGCTGATGTCGCTATTGGCTTCAAGATAATCTCCATTACCATCAAGAGTAATTATTCCATTGCCTAAATAGGCATCTCCAATGATGGTAGCATCATTATTATAACCTGAGTTGTCATTAGCAGTTGTGCCATTTGCTTCATCTAGTTGTAAGTCCAAACAGGTTTGTTCGCCAGTGACGGATAAAAATTTTTCTAAACGGTATACTTTAGAGTCATAAGCTGGAATCGTGATAGTAAACTGATTATTATTAACTGTTGTTATAATATTATCGGTGAAATAGTTTCTGATATTTATTGTTGTATATGGTAATCCACTGATGGTAAAAGTTACGTTAATGTTACTATTTTGTTCATTACTAATAATTAAATAACCTTCGCCATTATAATCTCTGGTACCGAAATCTATTAATGATGATGAACTTGTAACTTGCCAGTCCGTCCAGTGTGGCATTTTGATAATTGGCATCATTTGAGTTATTTCATTAGTAATATTGGGTAGATCATTCCACCACGGTTGCTGATCCACTGGAATTGTACTGCCACCGTCACGCCAGAAACTGATACCTTTGGCTCCATGAGCAATAGCGGAAAACACTCGAGCCCGAAAACGTAGGCCGACTCCATTATTTATCTGAGCCATGACGACGGGGTTACGTTGCTGCTCAATATTATTCAGAGTAATAAGCCCGAATGCTCCTCTATTCTCTTCTGGATTGAGTGATGGGTTGTCGAGGGTGACGTAATCTCCAACAATGTCACTAATATTGACTAATGATGAGTTATATTTTCTGGCAATTCCCTCATTGCCCTGTAATATATAAATTGGATGCATTAAGTTATTATTGGCATCTTTATCTAATTCGTGCACTTTAGTTGTTACTGAAATGGGAACATCCCATTCGTCGTAGGCATTTTCATTATCACAGTAGTAGAATAGAAGGCTGCCCATTAAATCGGCATTTTTGATGTCATTAATTCTTGTCGTTAATAACGGTAAATTATTATATCTAGAATCATTTGGCAGAACAATAAAACCAGACAAATCAAAATTACTCATTAATCCAGCAGCTTTGGCACGTTGAATGCTAACTTTGTTTCCAGCCCACATTTGAGTATTAAAGCCTTGAATAGAATAATCGTTCCAATCAGCTCGTTGGCCATCACCATAAATTCCTATTGGGAAAAATGGTGTCCAATTACCATTTTTTAGAATTTCAACATTTCCTAGCGCATCAACTTTTGTCCGAGTGCCGTTGAAGGCTGTTTTGGCTGTTGGAGCTTGATCAAAGCCAATTCCTGATCCTAAATAAAAGTTATCAAACCAGACTGTCCCTGTAGGATGGGTTTTGGGTTGTTTCATTAAGGTTATTTTCAGTTTTACGTAAGCCGCATTATCAACTGGGCGAAAAATATAGCTACACTCTTGCCACACCCCAGCAGCGCTAACCCCCTGGCGGGAACCGAATGAATTACGGATATAGTTTTTGTTTGCATCATAATATGCTACATAGAGTGATGGCACTGGACAAGGAAAAGTACTGCTACGCATATAAGCTGAAAATGAATATATCTGTCCTGCAGTGACTGGAATTAATACTGTAGTATTGATGTAACTGTAGCCAGTTTGAGGGTAGGGAATAGTTAATTTTAATGCTCCAGTTCCACTGTCGCGTGATACAGTGCCGTCATAAACTGTACTCGGAGTCCAGCCACTAGAGCCATTGATGTCAGGATTGGTTAATAAATTCACTCCTTGGTGTTGAATGTGTGGTTGGGCAGCTAAAACAGTTATAGTAAAATTTACTGATAAAATAATGGTACAAAAGATGGTAAAAAAACATTTTGCTGAATATTGCATAGTAAATCCCTCTCTATTAAATTAAAAGATATTATATATTGAGCTTGCTTGTTGCAACTTTTTTATATTAGGAACAAATTTTTCTGCTTCTTTAAGCCGTTCCTCCTCAACGAGACGTAGGTAACGGACTGTTAGCTCATTATGAGCTTCTGCAGTAAAAATATTGCGTAACGCCATAAATGTTTTAAGCTGTTCATGATTATTATAATCAATTGGCCATGAAGTCGAAACTTTATTCATAATATTGATTTTATCTGGACCGAAAATTGTTGTCCAGGCATCAAAATAACGATTTAACAATTCATTCGAATCAATTATAGCTGAGAGCTCTGAAATATAGTGACAAAAACTTTGTTTAGCTTTGCCAGTCAATAGTTCTAGACGCCATGGATTTGGGGTGAAGCTATGGGGAACAAGTTCAAGGTTAATTGCTCCCTGGCTATCAAATTGAATTATGGGCAGAAAACCCGTCCACCAAAAATCATTTTTATCAAAAGTTTTACTTGCCATAGGGAAAAAGAAATTACCTGGGCTGTAGATAATTGGTGTTCCAGCCCAATATTCAATACCTTGAGGGCAATGAGTATGAATATTCATAACCAGATCGGCACCTGCATCAGCAAAGGCACGACTGTTGCGGACAACTCTTGGACTAGGCACCTGATTGGTCTCATTACCGCCATGCGTTATCACTAAAGTAATGTCAACCTCTTTAGCCAACTTGCTGATAGCGGAAATATTTTCTACCGGCTCTAAAGGTGCACAGCCAGGTGTCGCAACCCTAGCCGTACCAAATTCATGTTCGGCAAAATTTAAAATACCAATTGTTATGCCATTTTTTGTTAATTTCAACGGGCGGTTAGCTTCGGCTAAATTAGTTCCGGCTCCTACAGTTTTTATGCCGTGATTAGTGAGGTGCTGTATAGTCTCAACTATTGCTGCTGATCCATAATCTCCCGTATGGTTGTTAGCCAAAAGAGCAACGTCAAATCTACCTGCTTTGATGAACTCTACCACTTCTGGAGGACATTTTAAATTGGGACCATTTTTTATTATTGGCGTCTCAGCATTAGTTAACGGAGTCTCCCATTGAATAATTGAGAGATCAGCACGATCAAGTAATGGTTGAATGTTTTGCAGTATTTCGCCTGAAAGCCCATTTACTATGGGTTCAATTGCCGATTGCCAGGGGCAACAATCACCAGTAATTGAAATAGTTACTTTATTACAATCACAACTATTTCGGAATGTTACTTGAGCGTCATTGAAGGTTATCATTTGCTCTCGCTTTTTCTAAGAAGATGTTATTATATTCTCCTACCAATAGTGGTAGGAGGTATTTAAATATAACTATTGTTATGAAAATTTATCTAGTTACCGTATTCGAAAATATATGGTCCTTTATATAAAGGATTCCAAAAAATAGTGGAGTCACGCGACCTACCGAAACCAGGAACTGTAGAATTTGGTACGTCATGGAACCTTTTTCCAGAAACATGCCCATCGGCAAAAGTAAAATTAGCGACACCACTGTGTTGAAAATTTACCGGATAGAACGCGGTAGTTACACCTTTTACATAACGTCTTGTATCCATATGACCAGCAATATTAGTTAATATATCTCCAAGCCAAACAGACCTAGACGGTTTTTTATATTTTGTGGTATTACGCTTTGCTGCACTGTTAGCGACAAAAGTAAATGACAATAGGCCATTATAACCGTATGTAAATAACCTTTTATTAGTCTGACTGCTGGCTTGAGATGTACTTACGCTAGGGCATGATAGACTACTACGACCCACCGAGCCTGCAACGAATCCGATAAACCCAATTGGGTATTTTGCTTTATGCAGCCCTAAATATGATGCAATAAAATTTTTCTGTTGAAAAGTCGAATTCCAATATCGCATGTTAACACCTGCACCGTCTCTATATGGCATAAGATTTCCATTGTTATCATCGGCATACATCACAAAAGCTGTCCCTAACTGTTTTAAATTACTGGTACAGCTGATAGCCCGCGCCTTCTCACGCGCCATGTTCAGTGCTGGTAATAACATGCTGGCGAGGATGGCAATAATAGCTATCACGACCAGGAGTTCGATGAGGGTGAATTGACACACTCTAGTTAATGCTCTTTTAATTTCTTGATACATTTTCATAATACTTTCTCCAATATTTGTGGCAATTTTTTGCCGGTTTTATAGTTAATTTACTACAAGAATAATCTCTAAATTATCCATGGTTAAAGTTAAGACCAAAAGTGGTCGTGATTACGAGTTATTGCTGCTAAGCAAATGCAATATTTTCAATTTGTGAAAAATGATAAGTTCTATCGATAGTCACCTCCTTGATTAGTTGTTTTTTTGTACTTTGTCGGGCTTGAAGTCTAAATTGTTTGGCACGTAATTTTCCCCGCCCCGTTTCAGGATCATACCAATGGTCTGGCTCTTGAATCATTTCAAAAGCCATTTGGGCAATTTTAGCATATTCAAAATCAATAGTAGAAAGGCTAGGGGTAAGGCGTTTAGCATCTGGATAACCACAAATGCCCATTACGGCAATATCATCAGGGATTTTAATCCCCAAGTTATCTAAAGCACGGTAGGCATGTACGGCAATAAAATCCGAATAGCAGAGGATAACATCTGGTGGTTGTGATAGCGCCATAAATTTTTTTATTGCAGCTTGAGTTTCACTATAATTGATACTAACCTTTTCTATCAGCGTATCATCTGAAAACATCCCATTCTCCTTGATTAGGCGCAAGGTTTCAGCTTGGCTGTTTTTACGGAATGGCGAACTTGCAGTTTTTAAACCTAATACAGCAACCCGCTTAAACCCTTGCTCTGATAGATGGCTAATTGCAGCTTCCCAACTATTTTTTATATTGCTGACAATCGAGGCGAAGCCAGTTATAGCAGAATCATTAGCATTGGCATGAGCGATAACGACTGGGAGTTTGGTGGCTTGCATCTTTTTTAAAATTGGTTCGTTGCCACTAAAACTACTCATAACTGCAATAATGCCAATAATATTATCTGTTATAACCGATTTTTTAATATCTTTACTTGAAAACATCTCTAATGCTTCAGTGGTAGTTATGTTTACTGCATAATGTTGTTGTTGAGCAAGATAACTAATTACTGGAGTTATATAACGCCACGATTCTTCAATACCGCTTGTCGCATTATGAATTATCATGATTGTCCCATTAGATTTAGGCTCCGCGGTGACGCATGCTGCGACAAATGTTCCACGCCCACGAGTTTGGTTGATATAACCATCAATTTTAAGTTGTTTCATTGCCGCACGCAGGGTAATTCGACTGACTTTTAATTGTTCTGCTAATACTACTTCACTAGGTAATTTACTGCCTGCGACAAAGGTGCCAGTTTCAATAAGCTGGCGGAGCTTGATATAAATTTGGTCTTTCTTCAATTGGACATTGCTATTCATTACTTCTTCTGACCTTTTTAAATTTAATTGTCTTAATAAGTATTCTCATTAGTATTATATAAGTATTATACCAAATAAAAATCAAAAGTCAATAGTGTTTTACAAAAAAAATGGATAAAAATAAAATTTCAGCAACTTGGGCAAGTTTTTATTATAAGTATGTTGCAGTTTTTACACAGATCACCTGCTGGATGAAATTATTTTTATTTTTCGAGCCGCTATGGGGTAGTTTTGAGCATGCATCTACGGCGTTAGCTGCAACTCGCCGTAGAGGCTGGCGGAACGCCAGAGCGAAGCGTCAATTACGAATGCTGGCACCAGTAGGGGTAGCTCTCGATGAGAGCACCCTTATATGTCGCCGAAGCGACAAATGCCGGTCTCATCGAGACCTGGCACTACTTGGTTCCGACACCGTCGATGCGGTGGCTTAAACTGCTGTAAAAAAGCTACTTTACCAGTTGTACTTTACGAAATATAAAACTAATTCTCAAGCAATAATCGCCAGTTGATACTCAACAATTTGCTTGCTTTTTTTGCTTATCGCAGTATGGTAATTGACTATAGTTAGTCACCATGTGCAAAAAAAAAATTGCAGTAAGCATCTGAAGACGGAATAGATATGAAATTTTTCAATACAGCCGGGCCGGTTAATATGGCCATGCATTATAAAATAGATCCTTTAACGCGCTGGGATATAGATGAGATACTGTTTTTAATTGAACAGAGAAAATATTTTATTCTTCACGCCCCACGTCAAACGGGTAAAACATCTTGCCTGCTTGCCCTGCGTGATTATTTGAATAGTGAAGGGAAATATCACTGTGTTTATACCAATTTTGAAGCTGGACAAAGTGCACGCAATGATGTAACTTCTGGGATCCGTTGTATCCTTAGCGAATTAGATAAACGAGTAAGAACAGTTAAACCTGAATTTATTGATTTGCCAGATCTTGCCAAATATAATATTGCTGAAGCTAATAATGCGCTTAACCTTTACCTAAGCGAGCTTGCTACTAATGCAGATAAACCAACTGTTTTATTGATCGATGAAATCGATGCTTTGGTAGGTGACACTTTAGTATCTGTTCTGCGACAATTACGCAGTGGTTATGATATGCGTCCTGAAAGTTTTCCGCAATCAGTTATTCTTTGCGGCGTACGTGATATAAAAGATTACCGTATTCATCGTAGTGATGGTGAAATTATTACCGGCGGGAGCTGTTTTAACATAAAAGCTAAATCGTTAACCTTAGGAAACTTTTCTGAAGCGGAAGTTCGTGAACTTTATCACCAACATACCACAGAAACTGGACAACAGTTTGCTGATGAAATTTTTCCATTGGTAATGCGTTACACTAACGGACAACCATGGCTGGTCAATGCACTAGGTTACGAAGTTACCCATGAAATGAAAGAAAATCGTGATCCAGCGGTATTGATTACTACAGAAATTATGGAAGAGGCAAAGGAGCGTCTGGTACTTTCGCGAGCGACCCACCTTGACCAGCTTGCAGATAAACTGAAAGAAGCTCGGGTACGCCGGGTAGTGGAACCGCTACTAAC
>JAUZSW010384403.1:0-21446 GCA_034780735.1 Hyalogyrina grasslei
ATGCCTATATTATAGTAGTCCCTAGATTACTTCTATAACCTATTGGTTTATAGGCTAATATCTGGCTGAGTAGTTACCTTTATTTTTTGTATTTTTAGCTGCTTCTGTTGTTGAATCGTCAAATAAACAACCAGGCCGATAATGACCGTGAAGAACAGTGCATTCACCGTTAACATGCTGATTCCCATGCCTCCTTCAGTTGCAGGTTTTGTCATAAAATCACCCAGAGATGCACCCAGTGGACGTGTCAGGATAAATGCGAGCCAGAAGGCAATAACTCCATCAAGTTTGAATACATAGTAAGCGATTGCTACCAAAGCGATTAAACTGGAAAAGAGTAAAACGGCCACACCATAACCTTGTGAAAGCCCTTCTGAAATTAGGTCACCCACGCCAGTGCCAAGCGCGAAAGCCAGCAGTATAATCACCCAGTAATACGCTTCTCTTTTGGCGGTGTCAATTGAGTGGATTGATAGTGTTTTTTCAGTTTTATACCAGATGAAAAAACCTAAAAGCATAGTAATGGTGAAAACAATACTTAATGTGACTAATCTGATGCCCACCGTATCGACCAGAATATCAGTAATTAAGGTGCCAATAATGCTCATTAAAATAACAATCGACCAATAGCTAAACGGCACATAACGTTTGATTTTATTAAACTGCATAAACAGTATCGCTGCCATAATCCCGCTGGAAATGATGGTTATTAATGGCATTCCAAAGCCCAGATCGAAGGCCAGAAAGTCTGCACCTGTTTCACCAACCGTGGTTGACAATGTTTTAATAATCCAAAAAATCAAAAAGACTTCTGGAACTCGTAACATCGCTTTTTCTAAGGTATTCGTACTCATGAAAATATCTCCTCATCTACTAGAATATGTTGTGATTAATTTTCTGTAACCGCAGCGTGTAGAGTCACAAAATAACTCAAAGCTAAAGTCAGTAGCTTTGGATGGGGTACATTCTAGGCTTACAAACTTAGATGGAACTTAGCGCTGACAATTCTGACAAATAAAAAACCCATGAATTTATTTCATGGGTTTTTTCTGGCTGAAACAACTGTCGATAATTTTGAATCAGAGCAGATATAGAAGTATCAACTATTTTCAACATTATGATCTGCGCTTACATTTAAATGATATTTTCTCTCATCCCAACCCTGATAAGGAAAAGGACGCTCTTCACTATTGAACGTAAGATAGTTCAACGTTTCATACATATAAACCACAATCTGCCTGGCCAGTTTTTTCAATGAATCATTTTGTTCTTTGGCAAATAGACCAAACAACACCTGACCAAGCACCAGGGCGATTAATACACTTTCGGCGATGCTAAAGGAAATGGCTAAAACCAGCATGCTGATTAAGCGGCCTTTAGTGTTATTTCTAGTTTCGTTACTATTGCTATCAGCAATGCTAGCTGTCGTTTCTATCTTGTCACTCATTTCGACTCTCCTGTTATGGATTTAGAATTAATGGTGAAATACTAATGAATCAGACTTAGCTAATACTTAGGGTATAAAAATAATTCACGGACTCAATTGGCGATAACATAGTTAGTTGAACGATGAAATATGTCATAAACAATAAGGGTGAAGAGAAATTGTTAAACTACTTTCATGCTTATAACTTAATGTCTACGCAACTTCAGCTTGCTCATAACGAAAACACAAACCACCACTTTTACGGTTGCTCAAATAAATTTTACCACCCAGACGTCGTGCTATTTCCTGGCTAATCGCCAAACCCAGCCCATTGCCAGGTTGGGTGTTATCTTGACTGCGATAAAAAGGTTGAAATACCTGCGTCAGAGCATCATCAGGGATGCCACCTCCTGTATCTTCAACACTGAAAATAGCATGACCATTTTCGGTATAAAGACTGACGTTGACTTGTCCGCCTGAGGGGGTATAACGAATAGCATTGTCAATGGCATTGCGTACTAATTGGCGAAGCCTATTATCCTGATCTTGTACGGTTACATCTTTTTTCAACATCGTTACACCGAGGTCAATGTGTGCCTCCTCCGCCAGTGGATGCTGGTCTGCAATGGTTTGACACACAATTTGACTAAATGAAACGGCTTGTTTTGGATTTTGCTGATCACTCTGCAGACGCGCCATATCAAGCAACTGATTTAGCAGTAATCGCAAGCGCGAAAAACCTTCTTTAAGTTGCTTCTGGCGGTCGAGTCTATTTTCTTCATTCGGGGCTTTTTCTACATTTTCAGCGAGTAGCGATAATACTGTGACGGGGGTTCTTAACTCGTGCGCAGCATCAGCTATAAAACGTTGTTGCTTGTGTAGTGTTTTCCGGATTCGTTCCAGCAACTCATTTATTGCGGTAACAAACGGTGTTATTTCTATGGGCAAACCCTCTTGCGGTAGGGGCTTCGGTTTCAATGCATTTTGTTTTTGAAGCTGAATTGCAAGTTTGTTGAGTGGCTTGAATTGATGTTTAATTATCCAGTGAATCATTAACAACATGAGCGCCACCAGAGCCAGCATGGGCAGAAATACATTCAGGCCACTTGCCAAAGCCAGATCATCGCGTAATTCCGTTTGTTGGGCAATGATGTAGCGCTGTTCGCTGGATGTTTGGGTAACTACCAAAACGCGCCAGAGTTCGCCATCTAGTTTCAAGGTTTGCAAACCTTCCGTAAGTTTTGGTGGTAAATGTAAAACATGTTTGGTGTATGGTGATTTTACAGGTTGAATCAGGACGGAAATTTCTTCGCCCTCGTAGTCATCCAGACTGCGTGAGTTGTCACCCAAATGCCCATGGCGCACCAAACTGCCAATTTCCCGCAACAGGCTATCCTGTATATCTTTAGCTACCCAGAAAGCTATTCCCGATGAGACTAAACCGCCAATCAACATAAATGCGAAGGCAACAAGGATAATCCAGCGGCTTAGTTCTCGCTGTAAGGAATGTGGTGCACTCATTTACTAACCATCCATCCGAGTCCCCGCACATTTTTAATCGCATCTTTGCCGAGTTTTTTCCGTAAGCCGTGAATAATAAACTCGATGGCATTGCTTGCAACTTCTTCATTCCAGCCATAAATGTGTTCTTCGAGGTCGTCCCGGGAGTGTATGGTTCCAGGACGTAGCATCAATACATGTAGCAATGCATATTCTCTTGCAGAGAGCGGGTATGTCTGACCATCTCGGAAAGCTTCGCGGGTAGCCGGGTTAAGCTCAAGCATTGAATTACTCATGACCGGATTAGCCACGCCGTGATTACGGCGCACCACCGCACGGATACGCGCATGTAATTCATCAATAGAAAAGGGTTTGACCAGATAATCGTCAGCACCAAAATCTAGACCCTTTATTCGGTCTTCAACAACATCTCTGGCCGTAATGATAATCACGGGTACTGTTTTATTGCTGTTGCGTAACTCCCTTAAGACTTCCAGTCCGTCTTTTCCAGGCAAACCCAGATCTAGTAGTAGCAGTGAATAATCTTCGGTGGCTAGGGTTGAGGTTGCGCTGACACCATCCTGTACCCAGTCAACGGCAAAGGCCGCATCGTTAAGCGTCTGTTTGACGGCATTGCCGATAAGCTCATCATCTTCAACCAACAAAATACGCATGAGTTATTGATTTATACCCATCACGCTTAGGTTTTAGGACTCATTGCACGCCCTATTTGTCTCGTGGCGGTGTTGCAACTCCTTGCAATAGTCCCCTATTACGCGTCATTGCGCCTTGCCACGGAACAAATAGAACCCACATTGAACTACTAAAACCTAAACGTGATGGGTATATGACGGTGTATTTAGCATCTATAATGTCATCAGCGTCTGGAGTTATTTTCGCTGAACCATAATAATACCCCTTTTTTTGTTGTTTTTGATGTATCCACCTGCGCCTAACGGTAACAACAGGAAGCAGCGCCATTGAAACGGCCAGAATAAAAAAGCCAAATAAAAAACGGGTGGCAAGTATGAATACGCCAACGATAGTCAGAAAGATCGTGCGGGTAAAATTGCTTTGAGGAGTTTGCTTATAAAAGTGATTGTTTTGGGTAACCATTAATCTATTCCCTTTAAAGCCATCCACTTAAGTGGATGGCTGTTGATAAAAGACATTCTTGAGCTGATTTATAAACGTTTCTACTTTTCCTGCTTAATCACGCTCATTTTTGTCACCATCGTCATCTCTCTCATTATCATTATCATTTTCGTCATCATCTTCCCGGTCAGCTTTGTCCGCTTGTTGCTTCAGAACAACTCCGCTATTGGCATCGATCTCTACATCTATTGCTTGCTGGTTTGCACCAAGTACTTCAACTTCCCAAAGTAGTTGACCTTTTTTGTTTTCAAACTTAGCTTTGACTGCTGTACCAGGAACATTGGCCAGGGCTGTACTTACTGCCTGCTCCAGGGATACTTTGGCATTGTTTACAATAGTTGCATCATTACTTGAGCCATGAGCCTGAACAGTAAATGCAGCACCTGCAATAATCGCTCCAAGCACAGTGGCGATGATGGTTTTGTTTAGCTTTTTCATGTTTATAATCTCCATAATAAAAAATATAGTTACGCTTTTTTATTTGCGTAGTAAGAAGGTTACGGCTAGAAACTTAGTTGGCACTTAGGGGGTATAAAAAATCATTTAAAATTCATCCAGGCTAACAAGACCACGATAAACATCACGAATATCCAACCCAACCATTCAATATACTGGCGAATTTTAGGTTCCATGGTCGGACCAAAACGGGTAACGAGAAAGGCAATGAGATAGAATTGCGAAGCCCTGCCAATAACCGAAGCGATGACAAAAGGAATAAAAGGCATTGCCAATACTCCTGCAGTTAGGGTGAATATTTTGTAAGGGATAGGTGAGAAACCAGCCATCAATACAATCCATACACCATATTCCGCAAACCATTCTTTTGCCACTGCAAATTTATCTGCATTATGGTTAACCAGTGGTTGTATCAGCTCATAAGCCCCCCACCCCAGCAAGTACCCGGCAATTCCACCGAGCGCAGAAAAAACAAGTGTGAGACCTGCCAGGTTCCATGCTTGCGAGGGTTGTGCCAGTGACATGGGGAGCAACATAATAGCAACGGGTATGGGAAAGAAAGAGGCTTCGGCAAAACTGACCGTAGCCAGGTATTTAGGAGCATGATGGTGTTTGGACCAAGAAATCACCTTGTTGTATAACGTTTCAAATATTTTCAAAATAGGTTCCTGTAAGCGTGTGTGTCGGGCATGGCCCAGAACTAGAGAGGTGCAAGTCCTCTTGCCAGGTGTACGTGAAGCCGAAGGCTAGCGAAATTAAGTGAGTAGTTATGCTGGAAGGGGGTAACGGAGATAATCTTGCGGGCCATGGTTTATTGTAGATGGCGGTAACGTACCAGTTCCATAAAAAACTCTATCCCTTTCTCATTATGTGTGGCATAGACAGGCAGACAATCTACTTCCTGAGCCAAACATAAAGAAGTAGAGCGTTTGTCTGTTTTATGTTCACGGCGATATTCTTGGCACTTGAACTTACCTGCGGGTACCTTAACTTTTCGGCTTTCAGTCGGTTCGAATTGGTAAGTTTTCAGTTCCCCTTTATCAATAACCGAATAGCTGAAAGAATCGGATGGATGTTCCAGTACATCACGCATTAGGGCGAGCTCAATAGAGGCGCGGTCAAGTGTCCCTTTGAGAATATTGAGTTCATAATCTTGATTTTTGTGTTGACCAGTGGCTTTGTCTCCATAGATTCTAATCGAGGTCTTGCGTGATTTCTTCCCGCGCTCCAGGTGGTAGTCATAGGAAGTCAGGCGGATTTCATTGCCATGGACTATGCCGAGGCTTTTTTCAGTTATTACATCCTTGCGGAATAGCGAAAGCAAACCCTTGGTAACGGTTCGTTTCTCATAGCGGTACCGGCCCTTTTCATAATTCAGGGTGACCGTAACCTCGCCCAGTGTCATGCCCGCCTTGCGCACCCGATAGACAGCCTCGAAGGCTGGGGGCAGGGCTGCAGAAATGACGCTGCTAGATCCAAGCCAGAATAGCAGCAGGGTGATGGATAGTTATTTTTTCATAGATCTTCTACTTTGTTTTATCCCCAACCATTTTATTTCGATATACCATTAGGGCAATCGGGTTTGAATTTTTAATAACATCAATAGCCAAGATTTGCAGCCTCCTTCGAGCCGCCTCTCAATATACGGTCTTGCCTCGTCCGATACCAAAATAATTAAAGCCTCTTTGCGCCATTCGCTCAGGATCATAGAGATTGCGGCCGTCGATGATAACAGGGGATTTGAGTTTTTCCTTGATCAGATCAAAATCTGGGCTGCGGAATATCCGCCACTCGGTGCAAATGCATAAGGCGTCTGCACCTTCAAGTGTTTTTGTGGTTGAATCACAAAGGATTAAATTTTTGTTTTCGCCATAAAGACGTCTTGTTTCTTTCATGGCCTGTGGATCGTAGGCTTGTACACTGGCTCCAGCGTGCCATAGTGATTTCATCAGGATCCGGCTGGGAGCATCGCGCATATCATCAGTGTTAGGCTTGAAGGAAAGCCCCCAGATCGCGATCGTTTTGCCTGAAAGATCGGCAGAAAAATACTGACTGAGTTTGCTGAACAGAGTTTCTTTTTGCAGTTGGTTACGCTTTTCAACAGCGCTAAGGACGACAGCATCAAAACCAATCTTTCTGGCAGAGCGCTCCAGGGCCTTGACGTCTTTGGGGAAGCAGGAGCCGCCATAACCACAGCCGGGGTACATAAACTGATAACCAATCCGGGGATCAGAACCTATTCCAAAGCGAACCTTCTCGATATCCGCGCCAAGGCCTTCGGCCAACTGCGATATCTCATTGATAAAGCTGATCTTAGTCGCGAGCATGGCGTTGGCGGCATACTTGGTGAGTTCGGCGGAGCGAATGTCCATAACGATGAGCCTTTCGTGGGTACGGCAAAAGGCTGAGTAGAGTTCACGCATAACCGATTGTACATACGCTGAGTCAGTGCCAAGAATAATCCGATCCGGTTTCATGAAATCACTGATGGCGGAGCCTTCCTTGAGAAATTCAGGGTTTGAAACGACGTGAACCTCGAGTTTCTCCTCTCGTGCCTTCAGTTTCTTTTCGATCGCGGCTTGGACCTTGTCGCCCGTTCCAACCGGTACGGTGGATTTGTCAACCACGATTTTACGATCCGTCATATGCGTGCCGATGGACTCGGCAACAGCGAGCACGTATTGCAGATCGGCGGAGCCATCTTCATCCGGCGGGGTGCCGACGGCGATAAACTGGATCTCGGCATGATTGACGGCTTGTTGCATGTTGCTCGTAAAATCGATCAAGCGCTGCTTAAGCGCATTCTGAATCATTGGTTCCAGACCAGGTTCATAGATAGGAATTTCACCTTTATTAAGCTTTTTTATCTTAGCCTCGTCAACGTCCACGCAGAGGACATAGTTACCCATCTCAGCGAGACAGGCGCCGGTGACCAAACCTACGTAGCCTGAGCCATATATGGTGATTTTCACGAGTTATTCCGGGGGTTGTCGAGACTTTGTCGTGTTACCAGAAATACTCCGCCCAGGATCAGTAAAATACCCAGGGTTTTGGAAAATGATACGGTTTCATCCAACCGGGGCCACATGACCGCACCGATATAGACCAGAACATAACTGAGGCTCAATAACGGATAGGCCAGGCTCAGCTCGTATCTTGCCAAGGCCGCCAGCCAGAAAAATAGAGAAATGGCGTAAAGCGAAAGCCCCACTGCCACCCAGGCAAAGGCAAGTATCAAGAGCGGCATGATTGGAAACGCATCGCTTAAGGCCTGTCTTAGACCAATTTCATCCAGCTCCAGCATCCCGGCTTTCATCAGCAGTTGGGCGCTGGCTGACAATACAATGCTGCCGGCGATAAACAGGAGGCTTTGCCAGCGCTCCCGATCGTTCTTCATGCGCGCGACAACACAATAATGCCCACGACAATCAATACCACTCCAGCCCAGCGTGTTTTGCTAATGTTCTCCTGGAAGTAATAGCGTGAAGCCAACATGACCAGTACCAAGCCCAGACTCAAGAAAGGAAACGCCTGACTCACCTCCATTCGGTACAGAACAGCGAGCCAGAGCAGCGTACCGACTGCAAGACTGGCGATGGCCCACCAGATGGTTTGGCGAGCTGCGATCTGGTGTAATAACGGTGACTCTTTTTTGTACTCAGTAGCATTGACTACAGCAAGCTTTTGTAAAATTTGACTGATACTGATGAACGAAATCGCTAGGAAAATAAGCAGATAATTCATTTTAGAAATCCATTTTAGGAATAGGTTCTGGTGCACCATTAGTCGGTGTAAACCACAACGTAAATTCGCCCCAGGCATGTTTTTGCGCGGCCTTTGGCAGTAGTGTGACGAATAGGCTATTGCAGGCACGGTGGCAGAGCATCAAGACGGGCCGCCGGGTGGCGTTATTTTCCATCAGAGAGGCAAAACGTGCTCGATCGAGAAGACGATGGGCGGCATCGGGATAACTGAGGCCATATTCAAGTTCCCCCCGTCCGATGAGATAAATGTCTTTTCGTTTTAAATACCAGGTGGCAGCACGCACCAGATCAGCGTCGGAGATGATGATCGTATCGTCGGTGATTTTTTTCTGGTATTGCGCCAGCAGCAGGCCTGGCGCCTTGTGCTCCAGCACTTGATTTGGGAGTACAAAAGAAATGGAAAATAAAAAAGGGACAATCATCGCCAGGCTTGCCGCCAGTTTCCATTGAGTGCGGTTACCCAGAAAAGCGGCTAGCCCTACCACGGTGCCAAACAGCAACGTGAGGGAGAGCAGTGCAACGCGGCCGCCTTCATCCGCAGTATAAGCTCGAAAACCGATCTCCATCCCCTGACTGATCCACAGTGCCATCAGCAGACAGATAAAGATCGACATATTGAGTAGAACGCCGAAATCAAACAGTTTGCTTCGGCTATTGTTCAGATAACGGGCCAGTCCCAGGGAGATCAGCACGGCCAATGGCGGGAAACAGGGCAGGATGTAAGTGGCCAGCTTGCCGCTAGAGGCGGAAAAAAACAAGAAAGGTAGCGCCAACCATAGCCACAATAACCTCAAGATGTCGCGCTTCCCTTCATCCTCTGAAGTAACACCTTGAAGCCCAGAGATTGCGGCTGGCGCAAGGCTAAGCCATGGGAACGCCAGGGCTGGCAAATACATTAGGAAGTAGTAAAAAGGGGCTTTGTGCTGGGCATTATCGGCGGTAAATCGTTTGATATGTTCTACCCAGAAAAAGTAATGCCAAAAATCACCTTCATGCAGATGGATGAGGATGGCCCATGGTAATGCGATAAGGATGGCAGCCAGTACGACCCAGCCGCTTTTCGTTATCAACATCCGCCACCGTCCTTGCCACAGCATCCATGGGACAAGCACCAAGACGGGTACTGCGAAGGCAATAAAGCCTTTGCTTAGAAAGGCCAGTCCGAAGGCAACCCCTGAAAGCCACCACCGGCTTCGATGGCGCGTTTCAAGTTCTGTTTTAACGGTGGCGAAATAGAAAGCAGCAATACCCGCGGTCAAAAATAGCGTCACCAGGTTATCGAGTACGCTGGTGACACCCAGCAAATAGACTTCCATAAAGGTCATATGAATCAGCGCCGCCATTACGGGTATACGCCGATTTTTCGACAGCTGGCGAGCAAATAGAAAGACCAGCAGTGTTGTCACTCCGGCGGCCAATGCACTGGTAAAACGTACTGCAAATTCGTTTTCACCGAATACCGCGATTGATATGGCATTCAGCCAGTAACCCAAGGGCGGTTTTTCGAAATATCGCAAACCGTTCAGATGCGGTGCCACCCAGTCGCCTGTTACCAGCATCTCGCGAGGGATCTCTGCGTAACGGGTTTCATCCGGTATTGCAAGTGGGCGAGAACCCAGCGGAACGAAGTAAAGCAGCAGATAAAAAAGCAAAAATCCAAGCGATATTGTGACGATTGGGTTCACATACCAGCGTGTTGACGTGCTGAGAGCATCGATAGGTGGGGAATCCATTGGGGGTTGCATCAATGGGCCTCTCTTCCCTTTTATATCTGTCTGCATACATTTCCTTCACGACCAGCTACAGGGCCTGAATCAAATGTACCGAGGGGAATCTGATTTCTAGATGGCAGTAAGCTACCCAAGGATAAAAAACGAACGTGTTTTTTTGCTGCCAGTTGTAGGAATTCTGCGAACAATTCACTGCGCGCGATACCCTCGACCTCCGCGTGGATAGTTAAAACATTCAGTTCGTCCGGCTTCAGCATAGAAAGCAGCTGTTCATTATAGTTAGCATCAGAGATGTCATTGCGGCCGATTATTTCGTCATAGGTTGGCAGGGTGACCGGTATTTGAGGATCGCACACCACCCCATCAATGACCGGCTTGAAAATACTCTTGCCGCGGCAATCACTGTTGTAACGAAACCAGAAGGCGTTCTTTTCAAGCAGAACGTTGCTATTGCACTTCCAGCCAGCAGACGCGGAGCAGCCAACCTGCCGTTTCAAAATGGCCTGGAGCGAATCCATGCCGAGTTGGATTTCGTTACGGATCTCATTTATTGACATGTGCTCTACTCGGTTCTGCCAACGGTGATGATCCCAGGCATGCAATCCGACCTCGTGTCCGGCAAGATCGGTGGTGCGTATGATCAGCGCTAGCCGATTTCCAATCTTGGGGCCTGGCCATAAAGTGCCTCGCAGTAAAATGTCCCAGCCGTAAAGACTGGCGGCATTTGAGCGCAGCATCTTGATCAGGAACGTGGGTTTAAACAGCCGCCACAAGTGTCTGCCCATATTGTCGGGGCCGACCGAGAAAAAAAAGCTCGCGCGAATATCATGTTTTGCCAGGATTCCCAGCAATCGGGGAACGCCATCGCGGGTGCCACGATACGTATCGACATCGACCCGCAAACCAACTTTATAAACTTTCTCGGCTAACACAATGCGTACTACGCGTTGATCGCTTCGGTGAAGTTGTCGGCTTCGCCGGTCAGGTCATGCGAGGCAACATACTCCCGCAGGAAAAAATCCAGCGTATTGGTGACGGAATCCACCATCGGGATGCCCGGTTCCCAGTTCAGCATACGCCGCGCGTTTTCAATACTTGGGCGGCGATGCTGCACGTCTTGATAGCCTTCACCGTAGTATTGGCTACTCTCTGTGATGTGCATGCCCGCAAAAGGTGGAAAAAGACTGCGCAGGGGATGGTTCTCAAACTGCTCGAGTAATGATTCAGCCAGTTCTCGAATACTGGCCTCGTTATCGGGATTACCGATATTGATGATTTGACCATTACAAACCGCGTTGTTGTTTTCAATAATACGAAACAGGCATTCCACGCCATCAGCAACATCGGTAAAACAGCGCTTTTGCTCACCGCCGTCAATTAACTGGATCGGCGTACCTTCGACGAGATTCAGGATTAACTGCGTAATGGCACGGGAGCTGCCGATACGCGCTGATTCCAATGTATCCAGGCGCGGCCCGACCCAGTTGAACGGGCGAAACAGCGTGAATTTGAGTCCCTCGGATTTGCCATAGGCCCAGATCACCCGGTCCAGCAGTTGTTTGCTACAGGAATAGATCCAGCGTTGTTTATTGATCGGTCCGAGTATCAGACGCGAATCGTCTTCATCGAACATGGGATCGTCGCACATGCCGTAGACCTCTGAGGTCGAGGGAAAAACGATGCGCTTGTTGTACTTGACGCAGTAGCGCACGATGCGCAGGTTCTCCTCAAAGTCCAGCTCAAAGACCTTTAACGGGTTGCGCGTATATTCAATCGGCGTGGCGATGGCCACCAGCGGCAGAATGACATCGCATTTCTTCACGTGGTATTCAATCCACTCACGATGGATAGCGATATCGCCCTCGTGAAAATAGAAATCGGGTGCGTCGCGGAAGCGGGTGATTGCGTTGTCGTTGAGATCCAAACCATGCACTTCATAGCCACCCTCTTCGAGCAGCCTCTCGGTCAAAGCATTGCCGATAAAACCATTTACGCCGAGGATCAACACACGCGTTTTCCGCGTGGCGACAGCGCGTTGGGTTAACAACGGTCCCAGTTGCATGCCCGGTACAATATTTAGATCATTCGCAAGCTGTGCGCCTCCGGCATTAAGACCCTTTTCAACTTGGGCGAGGCCTATCTCCAGCGCCCCTTCGGCGCAGGCGATTATCAGCGGATCGATCGATAGCACAGTGCCTGCCTGCTTTTCGTTTCCGGTCACTGCATCTACCGGTTGTGCGGTCCAGATAGTCAGTTTTTTTTGTCCGCGAAAGGTAAATGCGCCGGGGTAGGGTCGCGTGACTGCGCGCACAAGGTTGAATATTTTATGATTGGATTGATTCCAATCAATGGCACCATCCGCAGGCCTGCGGCGACCAAAAGAAGTGGCCTCACTATGATTCTGAACCTGTCTGGGCGCCTCACCGGTTTTAAGCAGAGGTAGAATTTCATCCAGCATTTCACCGGCGGCTTCCGTCAGTTTTTTATTCAACGTAAATGCGGTATCGTCATTGCTGATTGAGACGCGTTGTTGACAGACAATATCGCCTGCGTCCGGCTGCGTTGTCATATAGTGCAAGGTGACGCCTGTTTCCTGCTCACCATTGACCAGAGCCCAGTTAACCGGGGCGCGACCCCGGTACTTAGGTAACAGGGAGCCATGCAAATTCAGGCAGCCCGCCCAAGGAATATCGAGAGTCGGCTGATTGATGAGATCGCGATAATAAAAGGAAAATAGAAAATCCGGTTGCAGATCGCGAATTTTCTCCCGCCACTCGGGGTGATTAATATCCTTGGGTGCATAAACCGGAATCCCGAGCTGCAAAGCCAGTTCGGCAACTGATTCAAACCAGATCGACTCCTCCGGATCGTCGAGATAAGTAAATACCGCCTGAATTTCAAATCCGCATCGATGCAAGGCCCTTATTCCGGCACAGCCCATATTGTGATAGGCAGCAACGACTGCCGTTGTTTTTGGTTCCTGGTTCATTCGTTAATGACCTCTCTAAGAACAGGTTCGATAGCTTGATCGGTTTCAACGCCGACCCGGCCGCGCACGAAATAGCGTGGGCGCGCCCGAACATCGTGATAAATACGGCCGATATATTCGCCCATCAGCCCCATGGCCAGCAGTTGCACACCAATGAAAATAAACAACACGGCGAAAAGAGTGAACACACCCTCGGCTGCCCAGGCAGCACCGAAGAGCAAGCGCATCGCCACCAAAATAAAGCTGAACAAAAATCCTGTCAGGGAAATGGCGCCACCCAAGATACTGAGCAGTCGCAGCGGAAAGGTGGTCATGCTAGTGAGCAGATCAAACTGTAAATTGACCAGCTTCAAGAAATTGTATTTAGAGTCATCCTTTGTCCGTTCGACGTGAGCGACTTCTACTTCGGTGGTTTTGTTGGCGAAGGAATTGGCGAGCACGGGGATAAAGGTGCTGCGCTCATGGCATTGCAGCATCGCATCGACGACGGGGCGGCGGTACGCGCGTAGCATGCAGCCGTAGTCGTGCATTTTGACTCCGGTTGCATGTTGCACCGCTTTGTTGATCAAGCGGGAAGATAAACGCCGAAACAGTGAGTCCTGCCGATTTTGTCTTATACTGCCCACCACTTCACAACCTTCTTCGATGGGCACTAGCAGCTTAGGAATCTCCTCCGGTGGGTTTTGCAGGTCGGCGTCCAACGTGACGATAACCTCGCCACGCGATTCGGCCAGCCCTGCCATCACCGCGGCGTGTTGGCCGTAGTTTCGATTGAGTAGCACACCCATCACACCTCCGTGATGAGCTTCAGCTGCAGTAGCTATGATTTGGGCAGAATCATCGCTACTGCCGTCATCTACTAGAATGATCTCGAATGGCCGCTTCAGTTCCTCGCACACTGTAAGACAACGCTGGATCAGTTCTTCCAGATTCGCCTCTTCATTAAACACGGGTATCACTAGCGAAAGCCAGGGGTGTTTCATTATTTTGTCTCCATTAATACAGATTGGATCGCCGCAACCACGCGGCGAATGTCGGGTTCGCCCATATCGGGAAACAGCGGCAGTGAGCAGATGCGTTCGGAATTCCATTCCGTGTTGACGAGGTTTTCTGTTACGCAAGAAATTTGCGTTTGATAAAATGTCTGGGAATGTGCGGCGCGGAAATGGAGCCCCGTACCGATACCACGCTTTTTCAATGCCGACATGAACTCATTGCGACTGAGATGTGCTTTTTCGACATCCAGGCGAATTACAAACAGATTCCAGGCGTGTTCGTGAGGGGCAGTGGGCAGGCACAGTGGCCAAACCTCATTCACGTCTACCAATAGTTGTCGGTATTGCAGTGCTAGCCTAGTACGTTTGCGGGTCATCTCCTTAAGCCGTGCTAATTGTCCGAGCCCCAGCACTGCGTTCATATCGGGTAGGTTGTATTTAAACCCCGGTTCTAGCACCTCCACTTGCGGGGCGCGCCCTTGAGTTTCGCGGTCAAAGGCGTCCACGCCCAGGCCATGAAATTTAAGCCGGCGGATGCGTTCAACCAATTTTTCATCATCGCTGCAGAACATCCCGCCCTCGCCGGTGGTGATGTTCTTGATGGGATGCATCGAGAATATCGCTGTACCGCGTCGACCGACGGGTTCGCTACGATAGCTTGTACCTGCCGCGTGTGCTGCGTCTTCCACCAGAGGAATGTCGTGTTTCGCGGCCAAGGCGCGTAGTGGGTTCATGTCCAGCGGCGCTCCGGCAAAATGTACCGGTATGATCAAGCGCGTCCGTTGCGTGATCAGTGGCTCGATCAGGGCTGCCGATGTCATTAAGGTATCCCGTTCGATATCCACGAACACCGGCTTGGCTCCGGCCAACAGGATTAGATTGATTGTGGAAATCCAGGTCATCGACGGCGTGATCACTTCATCACCGTGCCCAATACCCAGCGCATGCAGTAGCAAATGCATGCCAGCCGTAGCAGAGCTGAGCGCCACAGCGTGCCTGCACCCGGTCATTTCGCAAAATTGCTGCTCTAATTCAGCATTTCTCGTGCCTGTTGTAATCCAGCCAGAGCGCAATACATTGGCAACCGCCAGCACCTCCATCTCGGTAATAGACGGTCGCGAAAACGGCAGAAAAGATGCGTTTACTTGTGGTTCCATAGGTTTTTTTTTGTGAGAAAATTAATTATTCGATTCATTATTATGCCGATGCCTTCAGTACATTAATCTGTTGCGAGAATACTAAGGCTTGAATCTGAAGATAAGCTGAGTGCAGGTGGTTTTTTTCTGGTGGTTAGAATCGAGTTTTTGCACCAATGAGAATCTGAAACCCGTCGACGGAATCTTTTTCGTCCAGCGGAAAGGCAAAGTCGATATGTAGCACCTTATTGTGTGACTGCCGGGTAGAGACCAGGCGCAGGCCAAAACCAACATCGCGCAGGAGGTTTTCCTGTTCGCCAGTGGAGTTCCAGGCTAGGGCAATCGCATATAAATAACGACAGTATCAATCACTTATGAATAGCCGTCATTGTTGTGCTTCGATATTTTCCACAAGTTGAGTAATTTTCGCCAATTTTGGAAATAATTACTTTTTCTTTTCAAATATTTCAGCATTTAGCTCGAAAGTAAAGCCCGCAAGTTACTGATTGTTAGTTTATTTAAATGCGATTGCCCTGAGTTCCAGGACGATCCGGCGTCAGCGAACAGGGCAACGCCTGTCTTGACCAGACGCAGGGGATACCAGTCGAAAAAGAAACGCTGTTCGGCGGTGAGGAGAAACTTACGGTCCCCTGTTTACATCTTGAGTGGATAGCCGCGTAGGCCGTTGTCGCCACCGAATGCGATTTGGTGATCGGCAGAACCGACTTCGATATCGCCAAAGAAATGCAGGCTGCTGTGCCGACTCTGGAAGAAAAAAAGGTCTCCTTGCATACGCAGATTGCCGTCATGGATTTTTCCGTCGCGTATAAAGCCTTTGGAATCCATCGAGAGTAGGCCTAGATTTCTTTGCGATGGTTCAAATCCACTGGAATAAGCCAGTGTAAATGTCAGCGCGTTTTCCGAGGCCCCCCAGAGTGTATTTGACCAGCCTAGCGAGGCAAGAAAATGATGTCCCAATGACAAATCCTCCACTACGCCCATCTGCAGGAGATTGTTTTTTTCGATATATTTTTCCTGGAAGTATTCCCGGTCGGCAAATGGATAGGAGTAGACAGTATCATTCGGTAATACGGTGTCCGGGTGGCTGTTGACTTGACTATAATCTTTGTTGAGATATTTCCAACCGGCTCGCAAACGCATCACGCTGTCGTTAACAAGGCCTTGCGACCATCAATACTCCAAGCTCAGATTTGATCCTTTTTCGTCGGATTTATCGATGATTTCTCCAGCTTCGTACAAAGAAACTTGTTTCCCGAAATAGTCTGCTTCAAAGTTCTATGCTTTTTTACTGTTCAACTCACTACTGTCCGGTTAAGCATCTGCGAGCCTTAAAAGCAGTTGTTTAGAGTCCACTTTCTTTGTCGTACCCGGGTCAGGGCTAGGGTAAAGAAGCGCGAGCAAAGATGTTCGAGTCGTCAAATTGATCGCGATAAGCCGACTGATCTGCTGTAATGAGAGTGAGCAATAACGCGTAATCTGCGTTAATCGAAGCAACAAATAAGCGATCATGGCGACCTGAACTTGTATCAGAACACTGTTCTCGTTGCGGCCCATAAAACGCTTAATCTTGAGGTTTTGTTTGATCCACTTAAAAAATAATTCGATTTCCCAGCGTTGTTTATAAAGCGCTGCGATTTCTTCGGCAGTGCGCTCAAAATCATTACTGATAAAGACGAGCTTCTTGTGGTCGGTGGCCCGCCTAAAGGTCACGCGACGCAATGGAATGGGGCAATCCTTTTTTGCCCGTTCTGTCGTCAGCTCAATGATTTCATCGCCCAATATCCCCTCACCCACGGGCGTCAGTGTTTTAGTCACTTGGTAGCGCGCATTGACCTCCATGCGTCCCACAAACTTTGATTCCTGCTGATCTAATGAATAATACCAACGGTAGTTATTGTATGCACGATCAACAACATAAGTGGCTTTTGGCAACATGGGTAGACTATCGAGCGATTTGGCATCATTGACTTTAGCCGTCGTCATTTCAAAGAACACCGGTATCTCAGCCTCTGGATCATAAACCGTATGGAACTTGATTCCCGCTTTAGTTGAGCGAAACTTCGCCCACTCAAACTGATTAAGGTTCAAATCGATGGTGGTGGAATTAATCAGGCGAATCATGTCACGAGCCTCTCTATTGGGCAGGTGGCTACGTGTCTGTTCAAGTAAATAAAAAAAGGTTTCTAAGAAGATAACGGTCGGGCGTTTACGATTGGCATCTGCCAACGAGGAGCGAAAAAGGGTGCGTGTTCCAAGATGATAATGGTGGGAGCGTTTGCTGTTAAATGTATCCACCAGGTCGCGTAACGACGGCCTGCCAGTCAGTTGCGCAAAGAGGAGCGCAATTAACTGATCCCAACACGACAAGGAGTGCGTCCGACGATCTCCTTGGTGGCGATCCACCACCGCTTGGAAGCGGTGACGCGGTAGGAATTTTAAGAGTTGATGGAAGATACTGTTAGAATGTTTCATGCCTGAGTCCTGTTTGGAAAATAGCTGTCTCGAGAACCGCTATTTTACCGCAACTGAGAGGGCTCGGGCTCTTCAGCGGGGCTCCTTTTTCCTTAACCGGACAGTAGTGTGTTCAACTCATAAAAAGGCAGTCCTGTCGACAGGCTATATAACAGCCCGTCGCTATTATCCTGGTATTGGAGGTCCAGGCGCTTGCGTCCACCAAATAAATTGGCGTCATGATCACTGAGTATATTTTGATTGCGGTCAACGCCTTTTTTTGCGTCGGTTGATATTGATTTTCCGAACCCTAGCAGATTGCCCTCTTTCAATTTAAAGCTGTAGGAATTGACGCCTCCTACGCGGCCAAAAGAGACGCTGGGTGTCAGGGTCCAGTTGTCTGTCGTCGTTACCGCGATATCGACAGTTTTTCCACAGATCCTGATTAGCTGAATGGAAACATCCCGAATAAATGAGTGCTTGCGCAACAATCGTTCCGTTTCCCTTAGGTTTCGATCAGAATAGAACGATCCGGGACTAAACAGGAGTTGACTTCTTATTACATGTTTCCTGGTTTGAATATGCAGGTAGTTGGCGGTACGGTGTATCCAGCGTTTTTCTTTTTGGTCTTCTGTGTTGAATATATCACCGTCATCAATTTCTATATTCCCAATGAGTAGATTGTCGGTTTCCGCATTAAGCTTGCTCCATTCACGGCAATTCGCGTGAAGCCCTGTGCTGATACTCATTGAAACTGTAAGCAAAACCGCTGCTGTAGTATTAATTGAAAGCGGGCGAAAGAACTTGGGTGGCGAGCCGGAAATGAACGATATTAAATGCCTCATTTATTCATCGTACGGCGCGTACCTGAAGAAGCCCCGAGTATTAGGTTCAGGCGATAATTTGAATTCCTTCAGAAAAATTTCAGTTTAGCCGGGTATCATGGGGGAGCAAAAAATTGTGCCTGGAGGTTTTCTTGAAAGTCCTGTTAGTAGAAGATTCACCGCGCCTGCAGCGGTCAATCAGCATTGGCTTGCGCGCAACCGGCTATGCCGTTGATCAGGCCTACGATGGTCAACAGGCATTGGACTTCGTGGATAGTTACGAATACGACGTCATTGTTCTTGATCTAATGTTGCCGAAGGTTGATGGCCTTACGGTGCTGAAAATACTGCGACGAAAAAAAAACAGTGTCAGCGTATTGATTCTCTCGGCCAGGGATCAGACGGAGGATCGCATCAAGGGACTGGATCTTGGCGCCGACGATTATCTGGTCAAGCCTTTTTCCTTCGAAGAGCTGGTTTCACGTATCCGCGCTCTGTCCCGGCGCCGATTTAACAGCAAGAGTCCCGGTGTTGAAATTGGGGCATTGCATATCGATACCGTATCGCGTGAGGTCTCGTATTCAGGGCATGCGTTAATGTTGACGCCGTCCGAATTTACGTTACTCGAATACCTCGCCCGGCGACGTGGCCAGGTCTTTTCACATCAACAATTGATAGATCGACTCTATGAGGCTTGCGCTGATGTGACAAAAAATGCGGTGGAGGCGCATATCAGCGCACTGCGAAAAAAACTGAAAGCGTCCGGTGCGCCGCCGCTGATTAAAACGCGTCGCGGTTTTGGTTATCTCCTTGAGTAAGGAATGAGTACCTATTCCATAAAACGGCAAACAATCGCAGCCGTAATCGCCGGTTCTGTACTCGTACTTTTGGCTGGTTCGGTGTTTCTTGATGTGATGATTGGCTTCGGGATGCGGAAGATGTTCGATACCGCCATGCTGGATAAGGCCAGGGCGCTGGTTACGCTAGTGGAGCAGGATATCGAAGGTGTGGAATTTCAATTCGCGGATGAATTCATGCCAGAATTTGAGGATGAGGACGATCCGCAATACTTCCAGCTCTGGATAAACGATGATGAGGTTCTAGAGCGTTCCCATTCATTGGATGAAGATGATCTTCCACGTTTCCAAACACCTTTAAATCAACACTCATTTTTCGATCTTACGCTTCCAGACGGCCGTCCCGGGCGGCTAGTGGAAATATCCTTCCATCCACAGCTTGATTCGTCGGATGAAGGTGATATCGAAGAGAAAAATATCGGTCCAAGGGAGCTGGATAATTGGACCATAAATGCCAAGCGTCAGCGCGTTATTCTGGTATTGGCCCGTGAACGGGTCAGTTTACGGAACTTACAGTTCGCAAACCGGGTGATTATTGCCGGCGCCATGTTAAGCGTACTGTTGGTTCTCGCGGTTCTGATCAAGAAATTTGTCAGCAGCGGTCTGCTTCCGCTCGATCAATTGGCCGCTCAAGTCAGGCGAGTTGATGAACGATCACTGCATAGCCGGATCACACACAAAGGGGCTCAAGCCCTCGAGCTCGCGCCAATAGAGCAAC
The DNA here is from genome assembly GCA_034780735.1 of Hyalogyrina grasslei. Classification (NCBI taxonomy): domain Eukaryota; kingdom Metazoa; phylum Mollusca; class Gastropoda; family Hyalogyrinidae; genus Hyalogyrina; species Hyalogyrina grasslei. Next base: position 20,023 of record JAUZSW010384403.1, read on the forward strand.
AACTCAATCGACTGCTTGAACGTCTGGAAGCTGCTTTCCAGCGCGAAAAACGCTTTTCAGCGGATGTGGCTCATGAGTTGAGAACTCCCCTGGCAGAGCTCAGGAGTTTGGCGGAAGTCGGCAGTATTAAGTTGGATGATCCACAAATAACGCAGGCCTTTTTTGATGATGTAAAAGGCATATCTGCACAGATGGAAAAGCTGGTAACCAGTCTGCTTGGACTGGCGAGGGCCGATGCTGACCTGCTAAGGGTGCATGCCGAAGAGATTTCCCTGGCGGCATTAGTGGACTCCACCTGGACTACCGCCGCGAATGATCTGTTCAAGGATAAACAATTTAAAAACGAAATCTCAGTTGATCAACGGGTGTTCACCGACCCGGAAAAACTAGAGATTATTTTGCGAAATCTGCTGGCCAACGCAGCATCATACAGTCCCACAAACGCTTGCATCCATGCTTGGGCAATACATGGCGATGAAGGTGTCGAACTGAATATAGAAAATGCCACAGTTGATCTGGAAGCAGCCGATATCAGCCACATGCGCGAACGTTTCTGGCGTAAGGAACAAGCGCGCAGTCCTTCGGGACATGCGGGACTTGGACTTGCTCTGGTGGAGGTGCTGGCCGTTACATTGGAGCTACAATTAGAGCTTAGTCTAGACGAGGAAGAAATGTTTCATGCGAAGCTCCTGGGACTACGGTCGGTTGGCTAGTACTTATTCATTACCCATACCGTACATAAAGCCTTTTCGCTTGAAGTGGCGAGAGCCTTGGTAGGCAAACTGGAGTTTGTCAACACACCCAAGTGTGGCAGTTGGTTGAATATACCCCTTTTACCGTATATCCCAGAGAGACAAACTTTTGAAGTCTCTACGACTAGGCTACGTCAGACTAAAGGCTAAAGGTAAGACGCCTTTATTTCGAGAAGTTTAACGGGTCCTCACACAGGATTGTTGGGATTACATGCAGATAATCGCAATGGAGTGAAGTCTATTGATTTCAGCCTTTAGCCTAAAGAAAACCTGAGCAGCTATCATTAGCTGCTATCAAACAAACAAGAAACCCCTTGTTACGAATTGAAATCAAGCAGAAATAATTCCGCAACACCTATTCGTTAGTCTTTATATCAAGGGTGGAGCTCATCAAATTCTACCCGGTTATATTTTCTACTTTTAAACGATCAATACAGGAGGTCGTTATGATTAACCAAAAAATTAAATTGACAGTATTGGGCATCGCCATTGGGTCCATGTCGGTAACTGGCTTTGCTGCTGACCAGCTACGTATCGATCAACCGGACACGGTCTATCAACATGACCAAGACCGACGCAAGATCGATCAACCCGTTACGGCTCCTCAGCAAGACCGGCTCAACCAAGGGGATCAGCTTGGTCGTCAGCTCATGACGCCTGAAGAGCGCGCCG
>JAUZSW010385514.1:0-21433 GCA_034780735.1 Hyalogyrina grasslei
AACATGAAGAAAAGAAGAGCATGAAGAAAAAGATGGTTAGCTTTTATGCAAGCAGAAAATCTAACCATCGGGGTTATTAAAAAAAAAGAGACTCCCGCAGAGGAGCAAAGGAGCAAAGAAAAAGCTATTACACAGAGGCACACAAAGAACCACAAAGATTCACTAAGCTAAAAGAGTTAAACATGAAGAAAAGAAGAGCATGAAGAAAAAGATGGTTAGCTTTTATGCAAGCAGAAAATCTAACCATCGGGGTTATAAAAAAAAAGGGGAAAAGGTACTCCCGCAAAGGAGCAAAGGAGCAAAGAAAAAGCTATTACACAGAGGAACACAAAGAACCACAGAGTTTCACAGAGCTAAAAGAGTTAACCATGAAGAAAAAAGTTAAGTTGCTTCCCGCTCGAAGTATAAATAAATTTTCACTGCATATTATTAGTAATTTTCAGTAATTTTTCAAAACAAATTTCTGCAGATTTTGTGAGATCAAGTTCTGGGAGTGAACCGTTTATTTTATAGATAGCGCGTCCACTCTTAATTATTACCTTACCGTCATCATTGACTGTAACAGATTCATACCCCGCTCTGGCTACATTAATTTTCAGTTCAGTTACTTTCAACATATTGACCGCCTGGAGCGGTAATTTACCATAACGATCACGTAATTCTTCACCGAACGCAGTTAACTGTTCAACTGAAGTAAGTAGGGCAATGCGACGATAAATATCAATTCTTAGTCGATCGGAATCAATATAAGTTGGGGGGAATCCAGCGACAATACTGGCTGTAGGAGTATGGCTGGCAAATCGAATAAAATCAATGGCTAAATCAACGCTCGGAATAATCTCTTCCGCCTGCCCTTTTAATTGATTGACCGTTGAACGCAACAGGCGGCAATAGAGTTCAAAGCCTAGGTTATTAATATTACCGCTTTGAGCAGTACCAATCAGGTTACCTGCACCTCTAATTTCAAGATCACGCAGGGCCAATTTAAATCCAGCCCCTAAATGGGTATAGCGTCGAATCGCCGAAATACGTTGTCGGGCATCTGAAGTCAATGCACCACCCGGCGGCAACAACAGATAGGCAAACGCCTGCCGTTTCCAGCGCCCTACCCTTCCCCGCAATTGATATAGTTCAGCTAGGCCGAAACGATCAGCCCGATCAATAATAATAGTATTAACGTTAGGAATGTCCACGCCAGATTCGATAATTGTCGTACAGACCAAGACCTCACTTTCGCCTTCGAGGAATTTAGCCATAATCATTTCAAGTTTAGTTGCATCCATTTGGCCATGACCAACCACAAAACCTATTTCCGGCATCAATTCGCTGAGTCGTTCAGCAACAGCATCGATTGTTTTAACTCGGTTATGCAGGAAGAATACCTGACCACCACGACCAATTTCATGGCGGATTGCATCAACAATGATCTTTTCATCATATTGCCCCACAATAGTTTTTATTGACAGGCGTAAGCCTGGGGCAGTGACAATAGTACTCAAATCACGGGCCCCCGACATTGCCATATAAAGGGTTCGAGGAATTGGGGTTGCCGTCATGGTTAAGATATCGACAGAAGCCCGAAAGCCCTTAATGACCTCTTTATGTCTAACACCAAAGCGTTGTTCTTCATCAACAATAACCAGCCCCAAGTCAGCAAATGCAATATCTTTTTGTAGTAGTCGATGAGTGCCAATAATAATATCGACTGCACCTTGACGTAGTTTAGCGACAATCACCTTCTGTTCGGCCGGTGACCTAAAGCGGCTCAGCATTTCGATAATGATTGGATATTCCGCAAAACGTTCACAAAAACTATAATAATGTTGTTGAGCTAAAATAGTTGTTGGCACGAGTACTGCCACCTGATGACCAGCCATAACTGCTTTAAATGCGGCACGAATCGCCACTTCCGTTTTACCATAGCCGACATCGCCACATAAGAGTCGATCCATCGGTTTAAGTTTAATCATATCGTCTTTAATTTCACGACTAACTTTAGTTTGATCTGGGGTATCATTATAGGGGAAAGCATCTTCAAAAATACGTTGTTCGAGTGAATCTTCGCTATAGGTAATGCCGTCGACAGAAATCCTCATAGCCTGAGTTTTTAACATATCAATAGCAAAGTCGCGAATAGAGCGAGCGGCTGAAACTTTGGTATTAAACCAGCGTTTCCCACCGATTTTATGTAATACGACACCTGTTTTTTTAGCACCGACATAACGGCTTACTAAGCCAGCCTGCCAGACAGGAACATAGAGTAGTGCGCCATCTCGATATTCCATTTCAATAACTTCCCGCACCTCGCCACGGCGTTCGATCTCTTTTAGGCCACGATAAATACCAATGCCATGCATCATGTGAACGGCATAGTCGCCATCATCGAGTTCGGCAATAGCTTCCGCCTCCTGATCGGGGCTATAGACCGTCTTCTCTTGAGCAATAATTCGGCTTACTGGTTGTTTAAATATCCCACCAGTAAAGAGCTCTTTTTCGGTCAACATCACCAATTTCAGAGTTGGGAAAATAATTCCACACGGTAAATCTGCAACATCAACGGTTATTTTATGATGTTTAATATCAATCGACTGTTCGTCACACCATTCAGCAATATGATGTAAAGATTTTTCTTCCCGTGCCTGAAGTACAACATCATAACCGGTATCAAGCCATTGATTAATCTGTTCAGCCGCAAATTGGCGCAGTAGCTCCATACCACCATCGGCCATTTCTCCAGGGAGGTTGTGTTTCAAATGGGTCATTGCAGGGAAGCAACTTGCAACGACTGTATGTTTAGCGGTGGTATTTTCTGTTGGTGCCAAAATCATGCCGACCTCAACATCACGTTGTCCAGTACAAAGTTTATTAAATTTCTCATAATACTCTTCATGTCCAGACTGTTTAATCCGTTCAAGACAACGTTCAGGAAAAACAATAATCAGTCGCGCTTCAACCTGTTCCATGTAGGTGATAAAATCGCCAGCCTGCTGGTCATCTTCAACAATAGTCGAGCGACTAATAATCCGATATTCAGTTACCGCTTGGGTTGAGCGTTGAGTTTTAGGTGAAAACTCCCTGATAGATTCAATTTCATCGCCCCAAAATTCAATTCTAACAGGAGCATTATGAGCGGGCGAGAAGAGATCAATAATACCGCCACGGCGTGAAAATTCTCCAGAGACAGTAACTTCCAATTCATCATCATAATCCATTTCAACTAAAATATTAATTAGTTCAGTAAAGGTAATTGTGGATTGAAGGGTAAGGAGGAATTCACGTTCAGCCATAACTTCTGGTTTGGGTGCTGGGGCAAAGAAGGCATCAGCACCACCGCAAACCATATCAAAGCGTCCAGAAGTAACTAGGTGAAGGACATGAGAGCGTTCAGCCTCATTTGAAGCTAAATAAAAACCTTCAGATACGGGAGGAGGCAGGCAAAGCGTAACCCCATCAGACTGTTTAAGCAGTTGTTTCCACATAAACAATTCAGCTCTAACAGTTTCAGCAAAAGCCGCATCTGGCACCATAATAGCTAATGGCGAGCCAGCAACCCATTCACGCAATAATAACATGGCCACTGCTTCGTCTTGAGCCTCACGAACGACCGTACTCTGTTCACCTGCCTGCCCTTCGGTTAGCCAAGCACTAATTTTATTATGCCAAAAACTTCTCATTTCACACTCTTTAAGCTTGTTTTTTTACCATTAAGTCTTATATTAATCGTTTATATGCGTCTAAAAGCTAGTATATTTATAGCAATCATAATACGTTAGTATAACTGCATAACATTTAATAAGCAATTCCGAATTGCAAGGAATTGAGAGTATTATAATAAAACTTATATAAACTTCAGTTGGATTTAATGGAAAAAAAGAGCAAAAAAACAGTTAGTAAGCAAGCTTCAAAAGCAGACTTAAAAGAGCAGGTCGCGACTGCAACCATTGCACCGAAAAGTCCAAAAGCAAAAACCACTCGAGTATCAGCTGCCGCAAAAAAAGCAGCGACATCAGCCGCTAAGGCAAAAAGTCCCAAAAGCAAAAGCCCCCGATTATCAGCCGCCGCGAAGCGAGCAGCATCATTAGCAGACACGGCGAAACGTCCAATTACCAAAAAAGAGAAAGATGCTGAACGTCAAAGCGTTCTCGATAGCAAAGCGACCAATGGTGCCAAGAATGACACGATGAAAGTCTACATGCAAGATATTGGACAGATCTCACTGGTAACCAAAGCCGAAGAGGTGACTTTAGCTGCCGCAATTCATGGTGATGATAAAGAGGCTCATGATGCAGCCCGTGATGTACTTATTCAGGCTAATTTGCGTTTGGTAGTAAAGATAGCCCATGATTTCAAGGGACTGGGATTACCTTTACTTGATCTAATTTCCGAGGGTAATATTGGATTAATGCGTGCAGTAGAAAAATTTGATCCCGCCAAAGGGGCAAAATTCAGTTCATACGCTGCTTGGTGGATTAAACAGTCAATGCGTCGGGCGCTAGCAAATCAGAGTCGAACGATCCGTATTCCTGTTCAGTCCGCGGGAAAAATTAACAAGATTAAATCTGTTCGGATGAAATTAACCGAAGAGCTTGGTCGCGATCCCACGGATTCAGAAATAGCCAAACATCTTGATTTCAGTGAACGTACCGTTTCTGGTTTACGGCTCGCAGACTTGCGGACCTTTTCACTGCATGACCCGATTCAACAGGGAGAAGATGGCGAATTCCAGGATATTATTCCAGACCGTCGGGCGCATACGCCAGACCGTATTCTTGGTGATGTCGAATCAGTAGATCGTCTATTAAGTTTACTGGTTAGTTTGGAGGAACGTGAAAGGCTTATTCTACAGATGCGTTTTGGTCTTGATGGGAAACGTCCGCGGACGCTAGAAGAGGTTAGTCAAGAAATTGGCAGAACTCGGGAACGAGTTCGTCAGATCCAAAATCAGGCGTTAAATAAATTAAAAGGTTTACTTGCAGATGAAGCTGGCTTTGCCAGTGAATAATCTAATAAAAAGAGACAATAACTAAAATCCACCTAAGGGGGTGAGAAATTAAATGGAAACGACAGAAGTTCGCATCAAGAAAGGTGAAGCGATAGATCGTGCACTGCGCAGATTGAAGAAGAAACTCGATAAAGAGGGTACTTTGAAAGAGTTACGCAACCGCCGTCACTACGAAAAGCCCAGCGAGATTAAACGCCGCAATAAAAAACAACGTAGACACTAAGTTTTTTAATGCAGCATAAATTTGCTGAAGCGCCTAGAAATTTCTTCTAAGGCGCTTTTTTTTTTCTAAAATTATACTATATTTAAGCACAACTAAAATTGAACACTCCTTACTAGGGATAAAAAGAGTAGCATATAATGTTTTTCAAAAAGAAAAAAAATGATTTTTATGATAATGTCCCGCGGCGCTGGGGGGTTATGCGCACCTTAGATGGTTATGTCTTCAGAGAATTCATGCTCTACTTCTTTGTGATGCTCTTTGTCTTTATTATTCTCTTCATTCTCGGCGATGTCTTCAATGATCTCTCTGATTTTCTCACGGCAAAAGCAAAAATATCTAGCATGTTAACCTATTTCATGCTAAAACTACCTGGCAACATCCGTTTTATCCTCCCCATTTCAATTCTGCTCGCATGCATGTGGACAATGGCTAATTTTGGTAAACACATGGAGATTACCGCAATGCGTGCATCGGGAGTCTCACTATTTCGTTGTGCTGGCTCGGTATTAGTTGTCGGCCTCATTATCACCGGATTAACATTCTGGTTGAATGAAAAACTTATCCCCTATTCTGAACAGCAGGCTGAAACAGTATTCTTTACTGCGACCAATAATTTAGAAAAATTGATGCGCAAACGAAATATGTTAACCTACCGTAGCGATGATCGCACCCGTACTTGGCTCTTTAACTCATTCACTGATGATGAACAGCAGAAAAATGTCATGCTCAAGAAGTACCGTGATGACGGCACGCTTAAATGGGATATAATTGCTGCGAAAGCAAGTCATTCGCCTAAAATGGGCTGGACCTTTAAAGATCTGACCCTAACGACCTATAGTAAAGATGGATTAATGCCCAAATATCCTCAAAAGCTAAAAATTCTAACTAAAACACCGCAAGAGATTCATGAAACGCCCCAGAATATTCTTGATGCGATTAAGGCACCGGAAGATTTGCCATCATGGGTAATTTGGAAATTAATAAATAATAATCAAAAGATGCCGGAAAAGCGTCGAGCCATGTATCTATCAATTCTTTTCTATCGCATAGCATTTCCTTGGGCCTGTTTTTTAGCCGTATTCCTAGGAATACCATTAGCAACCAAAAATGAGCGTTCAGGCATCTTTACTGCAATTATTTCGGCAGTCGTAATTATTGTCGCCTATCAAGTCGCTTCTGAGATATGTCTAGTATTGGGTAAACGTGGCGTTCTTAATCCAGCCATAGCAGGTTTAGGACCAACCGTATGTTTTATCGTCTTCGGCTGGTATAATGTCATTAAGCAGAAATCTTAAAAATGTTTGTAGTTCCGCCTTTAGGTGGTGTTTGGGTGAGGTTTACCGAACCGGCTAATCTCCTTTGGAGATTAGCCACGCAGCTAAAGCTGCTGAAAGGCGCCCACTAAAGTGGGAACTACGAACGAATACATATCCACAATTAAGCAATAGTTAAATAACCATCGAGCACTAGATGTTTTGGTGTCGACTCATATAAATTGTTCGGGAAAATGTTCGCAGTGATTTATTACGTAAAATATTAATCTCTCTTGCTAAATTTTTAGCTGCTGCACTCGCACCGGCCTTAGTCAATTTAATCCAGCGGTCACGATATTTTAGATAAATTTTCCAATTATCCTCATCCATTAGTTTTATTCTAATCGTTATGACCTGTGGAAACATTGTACCAAACTGTCCTTTAGGATATGATTTTGTATTTCCAGAAATATCCGTAACCGAAACCATTGATCCAAACTCACTATCTTTCATGGGATCAAATGTCGACTCAACATCACTATAGCAGGTAATATCTAATTTAAATACACCTGGAATTACGGGTGTATAGCGGTCGTCAGCATCGGACCAAATATCAAGCATTCGTCCAGCATCCGAAGAAGGGAATGCATAGTCCGCAAAATTATATCGACCAATAGTATCATTATCACCGACACAACTGCGCACGAGCCAACCTTCAGGGATAATATCATTATCACTGTCACGGATATTTGCTGGCTGCAAAGTTGAATCAATACCGGTAGAAGTGATAAAAGTATATCTTATTTCACACATTTTAGAGCTGGCATTGGCTGGTTTTAAATCAGTTGAAGCAATAAAATTAAGCTCATTAACTTGTGGATTACTCGATGTTTCACCAAATCGTTCTCTAAACCAAAATGGATAAATTCCACGTGCAGCATCATCATTTTGATACATCGCACTTTGCAGATCCCGTGAAATCAGATCCAGGGCGATTCTAGCATTGGCATAAAGCTCATTGCGCCGTGCTGAAGTAACCCAAATATTTCTAGCCGAAGTGAAAAACTGCATCAAGGCGGTCATCAAAATAATAAAAATCCCCATAGCAGCCAATACTTCGATAAGAGTATAATTGTGTCGTTTGCTATATTGACGACGCTTAAATTTATAATTCATCACAATTCCCTTCAATTAATCAACCATCAACCATTAACCAAACTTATGGTCGTTTTATTATAGTATAAAAATTTCTTTTATCCCGATCTTTATAAACTTTATTTAATGGCCAGCTAACCTCAACGTGCAGTGCCATAATCTCAGTCATCGGTGGCGTCCAATTAATTATATTGGAACCAGTTCCACCACCGCTTTGTGAATAATCAAGCGGTGCTTTATAGATTAAAACTGCGGCTGAAAAATCTGGAGCCAAGCTTGAATCTTCAGCTCTTTGTAAAATAATATAGACAAACTTCCGATCTGGATGTTTGCTTCTATAAATATTGCCCCACTTAGAGATTACAGTATAATCAGAATCGTCATCAAGTACACCACTGCTAAAATCTCTAAGAAATTGCGATGTTTCGTCTTCAGACAGCGCAATTGCATTGTTCATATCATTTTTCAATTCACCAACCACACTCTCTTCAGGGATTTCGGCAAAAACTGCATCATAATTAGTCGTATTCAATTCAGCTTTGGCTTTAATAAAACTCATAAATTCCTCAGCAACCTGCGACGCTAAGGTATTACTAATCGCATTGCGTGATGCGCTAAGTCCAACCGGAAAGAGAGCAAGAATACTTGCCATGCCTAAGCCGACAATCGCCAACGCCAAAGCAATCTCAACAATACTAAAATATGATTTTTTAGCATTATATTTATTTTGTCTGAACAGTAATTTTTTGATAAACCTCGAGCATTTACCCAAGTAGGCTGGCAAGCAAAACAGTTCTAAATCAGCTAAATATACTGTTTCATCACCAGTTGCTATATTATTAATGTCGTTTTTCACAAGATGTCCTCCCGGTAAATGGGTTAACTGACAATTCCCAGCCAGTATTTTTACGCTCTTTAGATGAGTAGATTAATCTATTTTTTTGCGCATCAAACTTGGCTCTAAATAGCTGTATTTTTACAATATTGCTATGGGTTAATGCACCAGTATTAGCAAAAACTATCGCTGCGGAGGTTTTACCCCCCTCAATATTAATCACCTGATTAAAATTAGCATTGGCACAAACAATAACCCCAACTGGCCATTTCACCCAACTGGCATCATCGACCCAACGGTTGAACTTATATTTTCCATCTTTATAGACAACAAAACAGAGCCTGCTTTGACGAAAAACTTCAGTTGCCAGAAAACCATTAGTTTTATCATTATAGATACCATCAGCAATTACTTTAGCGTCGGGCAATAAAACTGCAACATAACGATTCTTCGAAACCGCATAAGAGCGTCCGAGTGAAATTTGTGAATTGAGCGTTCGTACCGTACTGGAAACTCCACCACCGGCTTTTAAACCATTAAGTGCCCCAATACCAATGGCCGCCAAAATTCCAACCATCATCAATACCACCAAAATCTCAATCATGGTATAATTGTCTATTTTTTTATTCATAACTAAATCGTAAAATATCCTTAAAATTATTTTACTACTATATCGTCTTTAGCAGCTGCTCTCGCTGCTTTTTTTTCTGCATTAGAACCAGTTAAAGGGTTTTCTCTACCAAAGATACGATCGTCTCCAGCTGAACGTAATTCAAATGGAGCATCCATCGCTGGGCATATATATACAATCCAACGTCTTTTACCATCAAAAGATGCAGCAATTGTTGCATCCTTAGCTCCAGGATATGAATCAAGTAAAATTGCATTATAAGCAGGAGTCTTCTTTTTAAGTGCAGTATCAGCAGGATCATCAAATGGGGTATCTTTATAACTAATTATTTTACTTAAATTATCTTGTCCGCTAACGGCTCTATCTAATCTAAAATAATAATAATCGCTTCCTTCATTATCAATAACTGCACTACCATTAGCATTTCTAGCTGTATTTCCATACGTTTGAATATAATATCCATGTTTATTCTTATAGGCCTCTAGAGCGAGTTTTATTTTTTCCATAGTGGCACGCGTACGAGTTTCAGCCAGTTTTTTCTGGGCAATAGTATAACCGCCAACGCCAAGCGCCATTAAAGATCCAATAATAAGAATAACCACCAACAATTCAACCAAAGAAAAGCTACGAACATGACGTTTAGTCGAGCAACCTGCAATTGAAACAACCATAATAACCTCTATTTTATTGCCCATAATGGACAGAATTTTAACTGACATTCAACTATTTAATTTAAGACATCAACATTAACATATACATATAGTCACTTTCAGTCATTTTTCAAGCTAATAGCAAGTGCTTAAAGCAATTTAAACAAATCTATTTGCTCTAACTAGACCGTACTCGAAAACTGTTTTCTAATTCCGTATACTGAATAAAAATACTTTTCGAACAGCGTCTAACTATAGTTACCATAGGTAATATATAATAATTATACTATAAATTGACGAATAATGCAAATAGCATCAATGTTTTTTGTCAATTTTAATTGACAAGGTAAAAACCAAAAACTAGAATAAAATTAATTTAAGCACAAGCGATCAGCAAGATCAAACTATTCAAACTAGCCTCTTCGCGGTCATCGACAAAAAACTGAATGCTAGAACTCTCTAATTGAATACCTGAATAGTAGCAATTTAGTTAATATTTAGGTTGATCTTGTTATAAAATAAAACAGAATTTTTTCCCTGAATGACTTGCAATTTTATAGATTATTCATTATCAATGACCTACAGCAACGAAGAGCGACAAAACACTATATATAGTGTTTTGAAAAATAAAAAAACACAAAATAATCTATTTTAAGCGATTGACAAATAAATTCTTAGTGCTATTTTCAGTAACATCGAACAACGATTAAGAAAAAGCCGACTGCGATCGGAACGTCGAACATTCAACGTTGAACATCGAATGAAAGGAAAATACCATTTCCTATTAGATTTGATAAAAAAACCGACAGAGTCGAAATGTCAAACATTCAACGTTGAATATCGAACATCAAATGAAAGGGAAATACAATTTTCTATTAGATTTTAATATTATATTTATCGACAGCGAAGCGGAATCAGTCTTCAGGGACGACCTGATTAGGCAATTTTATGATAAATTAAAATTATTCTAATATCAACCGAACAACAAAAATAGAGATTATCATGAATGAACAAATGAACGACATCAGCGTCGAAATCTGGAACAAGAAGTATCGTTATCAAGGCAACAATGAAATCCCGCAGGATAAGACGATTGAAGATACTTGGCGTCGGGTCGCAAGTTCAATTGCAGCTCGCGAAGGGAAAAAGAAGGAATGGGAAACAAAATTCTTAGACATTTTAACCGATTTTAAATTTATGCCGGGTGGTAGAATTATTGCTAATGCTGGAACTAATCGCACTGCAGCAACGATGTTTAACTGTTATGTTATGAATAAGATACCTGATTCAATCGATGGCATCTTCGATACCGTAAAAGATTCAGCACTAACCCAAAAACAGGGCGGCGGGGTTGGATTTGATTTTTCAACGCTGCGCCCGCGTGGTTCACTGATAACTGGTTGCGAAGCAGACTCATCTGGACCTTTGAGTTTCATGCAGGTCTTGGATTCAACCTGTCGAACAATTATGAGTGCTGGTCAACGTCGTGGAGCTCAAATGGGGGTTCTACGCTGTGACCATCCAGATATCAAAAGTTTCATCACGGCTAAACGTGAAAAAGGACGACTACAGATGTTCAATCTATCAGTCGCCATTACCGATAAATTTATCAATGCGGTGAAAGAGAAGGAAAAGTGGGATTTGGTTTTTGGCGGCAAGGTTTATGAAACAATGCCAGCAATTGACCTCTGGGATCTTATCATGAAATCAACCTATGATTTTGCAGAACCCGGTTTTATTCTCATTGATAAAATCAATGAGATGAATAATCTTTATTATAATGAAGATATTTGTGCAACCAATCCATGTGGGGAACAGCCCTTACCACCATTTGGCGCTTGCCTGCTGGGTTCAATAAATCTTACTAAATTTGTTAATGCGCCTTTTACCCAGAAAGCCTCAATTAATTTTTCTGAAATTGAGCGAGTAACAAAAATTGCGGTAAGAATGTTAGATAATGTTATTGATATGAGTAAATATCCACTACCCCAACAGAAAAAAGAGGCACAAAGCAAACGTCGCATGGGACTTGGAATTACAGGTTTAGCAGACATGTTTATCTTCCTCGGCATTCGCTATGGATCACCGCAATCTGTTCAAATTGCAGAAAAGGTTATGCAAACTATCACCTATGCGGCCTACGAATCGAGTATCGTTATTGGGCAAGAAAAAGAGGTATTTCCACTCTTTGATGCAGAAAAATATAGTGCAGGTAAATTTATTGCGACACTGCCAAAAGAATTAAGAAGTGATATTAAAAAGTTCGGTTTGCGTAATTCCCACCTAACTTCAATTGCCCCAACTGGCACCATTAGTCTACTGGCGAGCAATGTTTCAAGTGGGCTAGAACCGGTTTTCGCATTCAGCTATACTCGCAAGATTCGCCAAAGTCATGAAAATGATATATTAGAGGTTGAAGTGGCTGATTATGCTTTCAATAAATATCGTGAATTTATTGATAATCCTAATTTAAAAACCAGTGAATTACCGGAATATTTTGTTTCAACTGACCAGATTACGGCAACTGAACACCTTGATATTCAGGCAATTTTACAGAAATATGTTGATAGTTCTATTTCAAAAACGATTAACGTGCCTGGTGATTATCCTTTTGAAGATTTTAAAGACATCTACATGCAGGCCTATGATAAAGGCCTTAAAGGGTGCACCACCTTCCGCCCATCAGAACATATTACGGGAATATTGGTCAAAGATGAAAAAGAACCAGCTAAGCCAGATGTGCCAATAAACCTTGGAAAACGTCCAACCCAGTTGGAAGGTACAACCTATAAGATAAAAACACCACTGTCTGAAGATGCACTGTATGTAACAATTAATGATGTTGTCCAGGGTGGTTATCGTCATCCTTATGAATTGTTCATTAATACCAAAAACCTGCAACATTTCAGTTGGATTGTTGCGATGTCACGCATGATCTCAGCCGTATTCCGCCACGAACATGATCCTTCGTTCATGGTTGAAGAGTTAAAAAGTATCTATGATCCAAATGGTGGCTATTTTAGTGATGGCGAATATATTCCATCATTGGCCGCTGATATTGGTCGAATAATTGAAACTCATTTGATTAAAATTGGCATTATCGAGGATAAAAGCAAAAAAGCAGCAATGCAAAAAACTGTAGCACCTGCAACAAATGGGACTCATAATCCAAATGGACCAGGACAATTTATGATCTGTCCACAGTGTAAAGCACTAAAGCTGATTTCCCAGGAAAACTGCCTTAAATGCCTAAGTTGTGGTTATAGTAAATGTAGCTAAATATTTACGACTGGACAGCCTTCGGTCTTCGAAAAAAGTAGAAGACTGTTGCAATAACTGAAGCGCTGAGAAGTAACAAGCCATGCTTAAAAGCATGGCTTGTTTTGTTTATGCGTGGAATATACCGTCCTTCAGAGCTTCACCCCTGAAAATAAAAAGTCCAAGTAGACGCCCGAATAGTGCTCTTTTAATGTAGGAGTGACTTCCTAGTCACGAACCGAAGACTAGTTTGCAAGCAGAGCGTTTTATTCTCGACAGGGATGTCGATCCCACATTGACTGGGACTTTTATTTGGATTTTTGATTTGCCACCAAGCAAGGTGTGAGTTATGGTCCTTTTGAAATGAACAACATAGAACTCCCGAACAGCTAATCAAGACACAATTATCCTAGAGGGATTAATTTACCTTTATCCCAGTAAGCGCAACTGGTAACAGTAGAGTATGAAAGCAAAATTTAATTGGAGCAATACTACCAAGCAGTAAATTTCTAACCCCATTTTTCAACTGCCCAAATGGCGCCAAAAATGTCACTTGAGCAAAACCTAATGGGAAACGCATCATACCAAGCAAATCCTTACCCATTATTAACATATGTTTAGCACCACTAAGCAATCCTCGCAGAATATAAGGGCTGGCAATTTTCGCAGCTTTAATCGCAATGGGAGCTAACAATGCAATTGTTACTGGATCCATAGCTTGTGCCTTTGGAGCAGGAAATATGACAAATGCCAAGCAAATTAAAATAATTAAAATGAAAGTTTTTTTCATAAAATTTAAAACCTTATAGCTTTATCCGATAAAATTATCTTTAAACCGTCAATTTGATGGGAATCCAGCGAGCGCAACAGGCAGTAAAACGGCATGAAAAGCCATTTTAAATGGTGCAATAGCCCCCTTCCCTAAATTTATAATTCCGTTTTTAAGTTGTCCAAACGGAGCAAGGAATGTGACCTGAACAAAGCCAAGGGGTAAGCGCATCACCCCGATTAAATCTTTACCAATTACAATCATCTGTTTTGCTCCACCCGCCAATCCTTGAATTATGTAAGGTGCAGCGACCTCGGCGGCTTTTATTGCAACTGGAGCCAACATTGAAATCAATACCGGATCCATCGCCTGTGCTTTAGGTGCAGGAAAAAAGATAAAAACTGAACATATTAATATTAGTAAAATAAATGTTTTTTTCATATTTATCAAAAATTTTATACTCTTTGTAAAAACTAGGCTCCTTTGTTCTGTTTCAAGTAAAATTACCCAGTCTAAAATTAAACAAAAAACGAATATTAATATATGCCTCCTTCAGGAAAAAAAAAGGGAGTATTTAATAAAAACAGCTCTTCAATGAAATCATTGACTGACTCTAGGATAATTTGAGCTTAAATATAAAAAAAAGTTATAAATAATTTCTGAACAAAAATGAAAGTCTTCAGTCATTAACAAAAAGGCTGAAAACTCTTGACCATAACTCATATTTTACGATTAAGTCGCAAAATAAAAAATTCAAATAAAGCTCAAAAATAACTAAATTTATAATTATTACTCAAGTGGGACGTTTAAACTACTCTCAGCGATATCTTCCAATAATTGTGAAGATAATAAAAGACAACGCGGTAGATGAAAAAAGGTCTTCCACTTTCCCCCTTTTAGGGAATGACTGACCTCACCTTGGCGGTTCAAATACCCGAACCATTCGCCATGTTCACGATCTGGATAACGGTTCCAACTCCATTCATCAATTTTTAAGAACCAGTCCCAAAATTCCTGACGACCGGTAAGTTTATAGGCATATAATGTTGCAATCAGTGCTTCATTATGAACCCACCATAATTTCATATCGGCCTGTAGTTCAACATGTGGTTTGCCCAGCAGATCCATAAAATAATAGATCCCTCCATATTGTTTATCCCACCCGAACTCCAGTAACCATAAGGTTGCTTCGGCAGCTTTTTCAATCAATGCTTTATTATCATTACGTTCCGCATATTGCATAATAAACCACATTGATTCCAAACCATGCCCAGGAATAATATGGCGTCCATCGCCTGATTCTAGATCAACCGTGCCATCCAAATTAATATTCTCAAAGACAATCCGATATTCTTCATTACAAAATTGATTGATCACAATATCAATCGCAGCAGCAGTATCTTCATTATATTGATCGGTGCCTAGACATTCATGCATCACCTGACCCAAATTAGCCAAAATCATATAGTGCCCGAGATTACGCCGACTTGGTGTGCCTGATAGTTTCTTTTCCCATTTCCCTTTGGGACAGTCCATGCGACCAATATAACTATTCATTGCAGACTCGGCTTCAAGTCGATATTGCATTTCGCCTGTTGCTTTATAGAGTGCCGCCGCGCCCATTGCAGCAAAACAATCGGAAAAGATATTATATGGTGCAATCGAAGGTTCGCCACTGCGATTTAGAGCAAAATAATAGCTACCATCTGCCGATTTACCATGTTTAGTCAAAAACTCAAAACCATTCTGCGCCAATGCCAGCCAGTCAGGGTTCGACTGCTTGTTATCATACAACACAGAGAACATATAGACAATCCGCCACTGCATCCACATAAATTTTTCATGGTCAAAAACCGAACCATCGGCATCAAGACAGGTAAAATATCCCCCGTGTTCGCGATCTGGACAATTTTTTTCCCAAAACGGAATTACCGATTTTTCCAATTCAGTCCGATAACGTTCTGCTATATTTAATATATTATTCATGATTTCCTAAAATTTAAACTTTTTTTATACTAACTGCGAATGCACTAATTAAAAACTAAAACGACTTTAGTTTGTCGAGGCCATTTTAAAACTCTGTATTATAACAATATTTCCATCATTTATCAATGGCCAAAAATATAAAATATTGTTTTTTGTTAATAACAATGGTAATCTATCATTGACATTCAGCTTTTTTTGCCTATCTTTAGATACAATGAAAAAATAACCAATAATAGGCAAGTTTTATTGATGCATTATATTCTTATTATAATATCACTTATTTTACTGTCAACTCCAGTAATTGCTATAGAGCATGTTCCTAAGTTAGAAGAGGGAAAAAACAATTCTCAAAGTACAAAGCTACACGTTTCAAATAAACCCAATAAAACTGTAACGACGCCAACTGATTTATCGACTAAACCGGTAAACATAGCTGATAGCAATCCCCGTAAAGCGAAGTTCAAGCCACCCGCAATGCAACAAAACAAAAACAAAGAGCAATTACCATCAATAGTCAATGCCTACAACTATCTCTATTCAAATAAAAACTGGGGCAATGATAAGAGTAAAACACCCTCGCCGTTCGGAACAACTAATTTCAATGAATTTGCGTTAAAAGGTAATCTCTATTATTTAAAACCTAATACAGTCCAATTGCCTGAGTTCTCTGCCATGACTGCCGTGGGCATAGTCTACATTCCCAGTCTGAATATCCCTAAACGTAATTTCACCACAGGTTTTCCAGGCGTCGATAAACGTTTCGAATGGTTTGGCGTCCGCTATATTGGTGGCTTTAAAATTGATCAAGGCGCCCAATATAAATTTCGTCTAGTCTCAGATGATGGATCAAAACTCTGGATAGATAATCGGTTGGTAATTGATAATGACGGCATTCATCCACATTATGCAAAATCAGGGGTAATCAAGTTAAGTTCAGGCAAACATCTGATTCAGGTGGATTATTTTCAAGGACCGCGAACAAGTATTGGACTTCAACTTTATATTACTGAACCAGGCGCTAGAGAAAAAATATTCAAACCTAAATTTTCATCAAACAAAACAGTCCACGGAGAATTAACTGTCGGCAAACATGCTAATGAAACTCCAAAGTTTATCCTTAAATTCGTCAGGTTAGGTTCAATGGAGAAGTAACTACCCCAAAATAATTATTGAACAGAATTAGCGTCTGTAGGCTCGATGTTCACGGCGCCGCCGGCTGACATACTCTTCAGATGTATTCTCACTTACCATCTCATAAAGCACCGCCTCTTTCCCCTGTCCTGCACGCAAAATTCGCCCAAGACGCTGTACATGTTCGCGAATACTACCACTACCAGAAACGACAATGCCAATACTCGCTTCCGGGACATCGACTCCTTCATTCAATACTTTACTGGTAACCAATACGGGATAGGTACCATTACGAAATTTATCCAGCATAGTTTTGCGTTCAGCTGCTTTGGTTCGATGAGTAATTACCGGGAGTAAAAAACGACAGCCAAATTCATAAGCAGTATCATTGACAGCGGTGAAAATAATTATCCGTTCTCCACAATGCAGCTTTAAAAGCTCCCATACTTTACTAAATTTACCGCTACAATTACAGGCAATTCGTTTTTGATTGAGATAAGCATCAAATGCCTCACGGCCATCAGCTTGCCTGGCGCAACTCCAGATAAAACGATTCCAATCATTACGTCCCGAAAAGGTTATGCCGTTACGTCGCAGAAAATCGGTATACACATGGCGTGAAGCACTATATTCAATACTCTCTTCTGGCGTTAATTGCACCGAGATACGCCGTGTCGTATAGGGGGCAAGGATATGATTTTCAAGTTGATCAATATGCACCTCATAAACCAGTGGGCCAATCATCTCCTCGAAAACGGTCTCCCCATTCTCATGTTCAGGTGTCGCACTCAACCCCAAGCGTGCCGGCGCTAGAGACATCATTGCTGACATCCGATTAACTGCACCCGGCAGGTGATGACATTCATCAAAGACTATCAGTCCGAAACGATTACCAATAAATTCCATCCGCAACACCGCCGAATCATAGGTACTGACAGTTAAATCAAGTATCTCTTTACTACCGCCACCCAGCATGCCAACTTTACAGCCAAAAAATTGTTCCAATGCCCCCGCCCATTGTTGTAACAGGTCAATTGTTGGCACCACCACTAAGGCAGGCACCCCTGAATGGGCAATTGCCATGGCAGCAAGAAATGTTTTGCCAGAACCGGTCGGCATCGCCACAATACCGCGTGAACCACCTGTCAACCAGGCATCTAAGGCGCGCTGTTGATGGGTACGCGGAGCAAATTTAGTAATTAAATTAAGTTTAAGTGGTTGGTAGGCCAACGCCTGATTATCGAAGTTAATCTCTGCTGCCTTCAATGCAGCAATAATTAAACCATAATGACAAGCCTTTGCCCGAAACATTTTAACCCGTTCATCAATTTTTAAATAATTGATCACCGGTTTTATTTCATCATAATTACCATCCAGCAGCAATGTTCCATCTGAAAAAAATATCTTTAACATTTTTCGCCTTTCCCCCAATATTTCAATACTGCATTCACCGCTGGATAAACCATCTTGCGCGCATCAACTTTTTTCACCATACTTTCGAGCAATTTATCATAGTTAGTCTCGGTATGTCGAATATGGGCAATCACCGCCAAACGTATCGATTGTTCATTAAGTTCTTTGGCATTAGCACTGCGTCCAACCCGCCCACTATATTTTTTGCAAGCATGTTCAGCAATCTCATTTTCAAGTAATACAGGGCAATAGGGAAAGAGTTCACGCAGTCGCCCAGCAAACTCTTTAATATAGAGTTTATCGAGCTCAGCCGTACGCACTGCCACCTGAGCTTGACGTTGCTGCCGTTTGTCTGCATCGGCATGACACTCTTCTGTTGCTCGCGTAATAGCCTGTTCTTCAACCAATAAACCTTGACGTTCATAGCGTCTTCGTCTTCGTCGCCATTTAAATACAATCGCCGACAATGCTGAATATTTTTTTGCCCGTCGAGTCATCGCGACATCGCCTGATGGCAGAAAAGCTAATCTGTTCAACCCTGAACATTTTAGACACCATGCGTCATTATCGTTTTTTAAGCTAATCAAGGCCTTTTTTCCCAGCTGTTTGCCACATTTATCACATTTTGCTTCACGACTGGAAATAAAAACCTTAAGCTGATTATCTGTTGATTTATTTTTATTCATATTCTCTAGACTTCCGTAGACCAACGGTTAATTTTATTCATCTCTTAAATTTAGCATAATTCAGTTATATTTCCACCCAAAAAGTTAACTGGTTAGTTGATTAACTTAACCGTTTACACTACCTTATCATCATAAATATCTCGGCTATCGCTTGACATTCAAGCTAAACTCCGTTAATTTAAATATCTAAATTGAATATGTAGAAAAATTATATTAATAAAACAACTGGAGAGTAAAAATGGGCAAATATGCAGATAAAACTAATGAAATTATGAACTTTTTCGGAACCTTGGCCAAAGAAAAACCTAAAGTTACAAAAGGCTTTATGGGGATGCATCAAACAATGGAAGAAGATACGGCATTAACCGCAAAAGCAAAGGAGTGCATTGCACTTGGAATTGCCATAAGCACGCGTTGTGAAGGTTGTATTGCCGCCCATGTTGGCTCACTAGTAGAATTAGGTGCAACCAAAGCAGAGATTCTTGATGTTATAAGCGTTGCTGTCGTTATGGGTGGTGGTCCTTCAATTACTTATGGTGCAATTGCCTATGATGCATACGAAGAGTTATCACAAAAATAGACAAAGCCGACAGCGTCGGAACTTTTTCAGACAGGATAAACAAGATTGACAAGATTTTTTGTTGTATCCTGTCCCAAATACCATTTCTTACTAGATAAATATACTAACCCAGGCCAATGCCTTGAGCTCTCCAAATCCAACTTTGCGGAATAATGTCATTATTAATCGTTGGTCGTTGGTCGTTGGTCGTTTTTCGTTAAACATTAATCTTACTGCCGCTTTTAAGCCGCAACATCTAAAAGTGAAAAAGAATTTTAACACTCCCAAACGGCAAGTTTGTTAGATTAATCATTTTTCTATTCATTAATCGTTAACCATTAAACATTAATCATTATTAAACAGCCACTGCTTTGATCAATTTCCAACCGTGAAAAATCAGTACAACTTTCTGGAGTTTCTTTCCGTCGTTGGTAAATTGCGTTACCAACTCATCATCCTGATACTGTTTCAGCTGCGTAGTTGCTGCTTTTATAGCACTGTCAATCTGCTTAACGGTTGGTCTGCCACCTTTGGTACTACGGGAAAAATATTTAACTTCAACCAACCCAACATATTTAACATAAGGATTAAGTGGTTTTAGTAGAATATCGGCAAAACCTTTATTCAGTTCCGCTTCGGACTTGATTACAAAATATGAGGTGAGTGAAAGGTATGCTAGGTACATTGATTTAATACAGGCTTCACTGTAGATATAATCTCTAATTGCTGTATTGCGTTTGATCTCACCTGCGAGATATCTAAAAACCTCTAAACTGCCGTCAGTTGCAAAATCTGCCAGCAGATCAGCTAATTTAGCGGTTTTAAGGGTAAAAAGATCCTCTAATTCCAATGAATCCTTAAGAAAATCAATATCAATACGTTTAATAGTTTCGTTAGGAATCTGTAATTCAAGTCTTAATTTTGCCTGCTTAATGGTAATCAAACCTTGATAGAAGAGCAGTGATTTGAAATTTTCCTCTTTAGTCAAATTGAAGGCACTAAAGTCTTGCACTAATCTGTCAGTGGTAATCACATTGCCACCGATAAGCTGTTTTAACAGTTCAAAATTACCGTTCAGTTTATGATTGGTATAAATCAAATGACGCAACTTACGATAATCACTGCGCACATTAATATCGATCAATTCTTCCGGTTGCTCGCCGCACTTGATTATCGGATCAAGATAATATAAAATCATATCGGTATTATAGACAGTTTCTGTGGCCAATCTACTAAACCGGTAATTGTCATACCACTCTTTCACCAAAAACTGCTGTTGCTGATCTGGTTCAATGCCATAGTAGTTATAGATCTGCTGCAGTTCAGTTTCAGTAATCCCCACCATCTCATTAAAAGTACTATCCAATGAGATATTTTTGCCAATATTAAAGCCGCTGGTAACATCAAATAGGGTCATTGGGGTGACGCCAGTAATAAACATTCTTTTTATCGGCGCATCATTGCCACCAGTACCAGTTTTCAAGGTAGTGAAGAACTGTTTGAAAAATGCCGCCTTATCACTGACAATATCCTGATATAAGTTTTTATCCTGCAAGAACAGTTTATTGGCAAAATTATCATATTCATCGATCAGAATATAGAGCTTAAGCCCATTAGCTTGAACGTAAGAAAATAGATCATCCAGCATGCTAATCGGATTGTTACTGGTAAAATTAATCTCCAAAGCATATTTACATTTGAAATTATTAATATGCCGATAGAGATATTCTCTAAAACTAGTTTCGGCATCACTGACATCAATCGCACTGAAGTCAAGTCGTAGAATATGATAACTGCTAACCTCCGCAGTTTGATTATTTAATACCCAGGTATCATGGAATATCGCATTAAATTGAGTTTTATAATAAACATCATAATAGGC
>JAUZSW010386625.1:0-21391 GCA_034780735.1 Hyalogyrina grasslei
ATAGTTAAAAATAATATACTACTACATTAGTAATGTATTGTTTTTTGTTTTTAGAGATGGCTTTTCGTTGAGGGTCTGGCTATCAAAATATGAATATCAACAATCCAACAAAGTGGTGGTGTAATGGGTTAGCAGAATTATACTTAGGCAATAAATGGGATCTATTTGAGTGTCCAGCCCATCCAAGCGATACTCATGTGAATGAATATGTTCATTATGGTTATAACTATAATAATGTGGGTTCTACTAATCGTGTTGACGGTACAACTACCACTCCAGTAAAAAATTCTAACCTGAAACATCCTTCTACTACATTGATTATTGCTGACAGTTTTTATCCTGATTCCGGATTTAAGATTAATGGCAATTATCGTGGCTATTTCTTGCTCTACGACTATGCACATGCCACACTTTTTCAACCACACCCACGGCATGCTGATAAATTTAATGTATTGTGGGGAGATATGCATGTCAGTTCAGTAAAAGCTTCTGAAACCAACCTCGCGGTAACCTATACAGATGGCGTACTTGGGGATTCTGGAAGTTCTCATAATAAATGGGCTGCAAACGTTATTCCGTAACGGGATAAACTTATGGTAATTGCAAGATGTCGTAGAGACTTTTGCAATTACTGTTTTAACCTCTGTGGCTGACGCTGCACCGGAAGCGAATGTATTCTTGCCTAAAGATGGCAAGATATTATAACTAATAGTATATTATTAATGTTAATGTTAATGTTAATGTTAATGTTAATGTTAATGTTTCTTTGAACAAAGCTGGCTTCGTTGGAACGAAGTCCCCTGCGAATTCCAGGCGCATAGGCAAATAATCTCCAAATGGGATTAGGATTATGCGCTAGGATGTCGCAAAATATTGAGGGGGAATACAATTTCCTATTAGATTAAAATAAAAAACAAGGAGTCTCAATGAATATTATGAATAAGAGCTGGTTAACACTATTAATTGCTGGTAGTGTCTTAACTGCGGGCTATGCTGAATGTAAGATTACAGTCACTGCTCAGCCTAAATTACCATTACCCAATTTAATCAAAAACAGTGATTTTACTCCAACTGCTGGTGCGTGGTTAGTGGCTCCCAAAAGTAGTAAAGGCACTGGATTTAGTGTCGAAGATGGCAAAAACTGTTTGAAATTAGTTGGTGGGAAAAACAGCCAAATAAGACAACGCATCGCATTTTCACCAAATACAGCAGTTGACGCAAAAATATTTGTCAGCTTTAAATTAAAAACTGTCAACGTTAACAGTCATCCGGTATTGTCGCTTCAAGTTGACTATAGCGATGGAACATCAGCCTATTTACCGGTACCATTATCGCCTGATTTTTCGCATGACTGGCTGACTATAAGCAAAACCATTCAACTAAAAAAGGCGATAAAATATTTAACTCTCTACTGCTGTCATTATCAACCAACTGGTAAATCATACTGGCGAGATTTTATCGTAAAAGTTGGAAAAATAAGCTTAGACTGCAAGATTACTGGTGATGCATTAAAAAAAGTTAAAATATTTTCTGAACATAGTGGATTGATCTTTACTTCAAAAGTGCTTGCTGAAGGGACAACCACATTTGATAAAACTTTACCTGGCACCCCCGGTGGTCGTTATTATATTGAGGTCAGCGATTATGCGGGAAATATGACCGGAAAATATTATCCGTCAACCGCCAAGCCAGCAACAGTAGCAACCGAAAAGATAATTCCAGTTATTAAACGTTTTAATTCTTTGGTCTGTGCCGGCAAAAAATATGAAAAAATAGTATTTGAACTGCCTGAATTAAACCAAGAAAAAGTATACTTGCAATTTACTGGAAGAATTTCTAATCAATATGATTCGCTGTCGGGTTATGATAATAGTTTAGCCATATTTTTTAATAAAAAACCATTGAAAGCATCACGGTTGATTGGACGCGAAGCGGTATTTACCCGCCCTGACGGGCAAAAATTTGCAACTCAAAGTGCCAAAGGATTTGTCCTATTCTTTTCGCCTTGGGTCGTGGCATTGCCTGAATCCCATCCATACCATCCAGTGGACATTGCAGAACATAATCCATTCAAATTCAAATTTGATATTACCGATTTAGCTGTAGGTGGCAAAAATTCATTGATTTTTAAAAATAATTATAAAAATAAAATAGTTATTGATAACTGTCAAATAGTTATCGGCGAAACTAAATAGACCGTACTCGAAAAGCCTTCTTATATTCAGCAATGCGGAATATGAAGGCTTTTCTCCGGGGCTCTTGGTTAATTTCAAATAAAATTCTTTGAAATTGAGATATGAACAAAGCCGGCTACGCCGGAACTAAAAAGTAGCCTGCGACTTCCAGGCGCATTGGCAATGATCTCCCTTTTGGGAGATCGAGGGTCTTGCGCCAGGATGTCGCAAACTACTAGTTAAAATACAAATTCCTATTAGATTAAAATATCATTGTAGCAAAATAAACATAACTTTATTTTATTCCCAGGGCTTCACCCTGGGCTGTGGAATTACGGGCTTTCTGTTCCCAGGGCTTCACCCTGGGCTGTGGAATTACGGGCTTTCAGCCCTAAAAATAAAAACAGCTTGAAATTAACGTTCTCGATGAAATGCATCTAGGGCAGCAGGAAATGGCGTTAAAACCCGTTCAAGTACCCCTTGAACGTATGAAATACACATGCCATAATTAGTTACTGGAATTCCTGCCTGCTTGGCAAACTGAATTCTTGATAGCGTTTCACGTCGATTAAGCATACAG
This sequence comes from Hyalogyrina grasslei, assembly GCA_034780735.1. Classification (NCBI taxonomy): domain Eukaryota; kingdom Metazoa; phylum Mollusca; class Gastropoda; family Hyalogyrinidae; genus Hyalogyrina; species Hyalogyrina grasslei. Next base: position 2,755 of record JAUZSW010386625.1, read on the forward strand.
CTACCGCAATGAATCACCAGTTTAAAATCTTTCATTGATTCTGGATAATCCCGTCCTGCGTAAACTTCAATATCAAGCTTGGCTCCAAGGTATTGGCGCAACCAACGTGGGATTTTCACCCGGCCGATATCATCACATGAGGCATGATGAGAACAGGCTTCGGCAATCAGGATTCGATCACCATCCTGCAATTTGTCAATAGCTGCCGTCCCGCGTGCCATCTCCATAATATCCCCTTTAAGCCGCGAAAAGAGAATTGAAAATGTGGTACATGGGATATCAGGTGGGGTATCAGCAATCATTTTCATCACTACTTGTGAATCACAAATAACAATATCAGGTTTTATTTTGAGTTGTTGCAGCATATAGGCATATTCCCGTTCTTTGACTACCAGAATTGATGCATCACTATCTAGGGCATCGCGAATGGTTTGCACTTGAGGTAAAATTAGGCGTCCCTTTGGCGCCTGCAGGTCAATTGGGACAATTAAGATTGCTAAGCCGCCGGGTTTTACTAAATCACCAACTAATGGCGGAGGCTTGATGAAATCTTCAGGGCAGTTATTAATTAAAGCCTGTTTAAATAGTGCTAAGTATGCTTCACGTTGTTTACTGTTAGTACTGGCGACCGCAATAATATCGGTGACGCCAAGTTGTTTAATTGCAGCGATAAAATCTTTACTAGGATAATTAAGGTCACATTTATTGATTACCACAATCACTGGAGTTTTAAGTTGAGTCGCTTTATCCAGGATCCGTTGTTCTGGCTCATTCCAGCTATCAGCTTCACAAATCACAATAATAATATCAGCTCGGCCAAAAACTTTTTCACTCTTTTTTATGCGTTGCTTGCCAAGTTCAGTAATATCATCAATGCCGGCGGTATCGTGAAATAGCACTGGCCCTAATGGCAATAATTCCATACTTTTTTCGACCACATCGGTAGTGGTTCCAGCGATGGGGGAGGTGATTGCACTATCCTGTCCCGCAATCATGTTAAGAAAGCTTGATTTACCAACATTTGTTCGCCCAAAAAGGGCAATTTGGAGCCGCATTGATTTAGGGGTTTTTTCCATATATAAAATATCTCCAGCTATATTTGTTTATTCATTTTTAAAATGTCTGTTAAATTGTATCATTTGATAAACTATAGCATGTTACCTAGCGCGTGCAAGTATGAGGCAATATTTGTCATAGAATATTGCAACTGCATGGTTGGTGTAGGAATTTCAAGATCCCTTACTCAGGCGCAAGATTTGAGCTTAACAGGACGGTCAATAGCGGAAATGGCAAATGAACCCCTGTTCGCGACCAGGAGGTCGACTCCCACTTTAAAAATGTGTAAATCAGCTCTATTTTGAAAGATTTGGTATCATCGCTAATTCTTGTGGTTTGCACCCTCCAAAATACGTTTGAATTTTTCAGCATTATGAAAAATAGAGTTTTTTCTTATGTTGACTCTATTCGCTTCTTGCATAATTCAGCAATGAAGATTATGTTTAATGTGTTATAACTCGTACTTGAACGAACTACCACTCTACTAAATATTAAGGATAGGAAAATGCGTAAATTATGCAAACAATAGATTGGACAAAAGAGCAGGTAATTGTTTATGGCGGGAATGGCTTCCTGGGTCGTTATATTGTTGAACATTTAATTGCTGTAAACTGTGGTAAAATAAAAATATTTAACCGGAGTGCAGCCCCGGAATTGGCCGCAATGGGGGTTGAGGTTATCAGAGGTGACTTGCGTGAATTATTAGCTGTAACCGATGCTGCCAAGGATTGCAGTATAGTATTTCATACAGCAGCCAAAGCAGGTGTTTGGGGGCGTTATAAAACCTATTACGATATTAATGTCCGTGGCACTGAAAATGTTCTTGCTGCCTGTAGGACGCATAATATTAAAAGTTTAGTCTATACGAGTTCACCCAGCGTCGCCTATCCTCCGACCTGCAATATCGAAAATATCAATGAAGATGAGCCCTATCCTGAAAAATATTTAGCCTATTATCCTGAAACCAAGGCTATTGCAGAAAAAAAGGTGTTGGGTGAGCCGAATAAAAATCTTTCAAGTGTTACCTTGCGTCCCCATCTACTTTGGGGCCCTCGAGATCCTCATCTACTACCGCGAGTAATAGATGCTGCCCAGCGTGGGAAATTAGCGATTATCGGGGATGGACTAAATCGAGTTGATATGACCTATATTGAGAATGCAGCACATGCTCATATTTTGGCAGCAGAATATCTTAAAACCCAGGAAAGTTGTGTGAGGAAAAGATATTTTATCACTGATGATCATCCAGTGATTCTATGGGCATGGATTAATGATCTATTAAAAGAGCTCAATATTTCACAAATAACTCGGACGATAACTTATAACAAAGCATGGCAGATCGCCAGAATATTAGAGATTATCTATAAATTGTTGCCATGCGGCGAGCCGCCGATTACCCGATTTGCGGCTGGTCAGTTGGCCTATTCACACTATTTTGATATTGCTGCCGCTAAGCGTGATCTAGGTTATATGCCAATAGTAGGTAATGATAAGGCTATGGAATTAACTTTGGCATGGCTAAAAAGATGACTGAGATGCTGTTCCCATTTACTCAGTTGTGATATTTAAGCTCAATTGGGCAATAGCGGAAATGGCAAATTAACCTCTGTTCGCGACCAGGAGGTCGACTCCTACCTTAAAAATTGGGACGATTTGGTTTTATCTCTAATTCTTACGAGACAGGAACTCTGAAGTTGCGTTGTTTAGAGGGCCTCATTGCTAGTTTTAAAGCCAGCAATTTTGGCATTATAGACATAGTTGCGACAGCGTTCTATACAACATTCTTCACTATTTGGCAATCGTAATCCAGAACATGCATCAACCCCGTAAGGCTTTACTTTAGCAATTGCTTCAGCTATATTATCTGAATTTAGGCCCCCACCAAGTATAACTTTCGCTGGGCAGCGGCGAACAAAATCAGCCCCAACTGACCACATATATTGGCTGTTCTCTGTTGAACCAATAAGTCCTGGTTCACGATTAAAACAATCTAGTAGGATTGCATTGATAAAGGGATATATTTCATCAAGATTATCTGGGATACTATTATCGACAATATATGTAGCCAGAATAATTTGAATAGTTTCAGCAAAGTGTTCACGTAGTTTAATAATCTCATCAAAAGCCATTTTCCCATGGAGTTGGACACATTTAATATTTGATTTATCAATAATTTCAACTATTTCATCAACCGTATTCAGATGAGTAACCAATACTGGAGAAATATATGGAGGCAATTTGGCAGCCAAGCGGTGGGCTGTACTAGGTAGAATGAAGCGTGCCGATTGATGAACTTGACCGACTAAAAAACCCGCAGCATCAGCATCGCTCTGGATTACTTTCTGTAGGTCATTATCATTTTGAATACCACAAATACTTACTTTCATCAGTTGTTCAACTCCCATAAGGTCATAATACCGCGTAGTGTAAAATCATCACCGCCATATTCAAGACCATCAATATTATCTAAGATTATTTGGCTATCTCCACCTACTACAACCACCTTTATACTACAGCCTAATTGTTTGCGAGCTAGACGAATAAATTCTTTAATCCCGCCAATTAGCTGTGTCTCAATGCCAACAGTTATTGCTTCTATAGTGTTATGTCCAGCTTTAGTTAAGATATTACCAGCTAAGTCAATCATTGGTAACTGAGCTGTATGATCACTCAGCGCTTGGCTCATTAATCTACGTCCAGGCGCAATTGCTCCGCCTTGGAACACTGCATTATGGTCAATTAATTCATAGGTCACGGCAGTACCACAATCGACACATAATCCAGGTAGTAATCCAATCGCGGCGAGTGTTGCAGCATTGGCAATTCTATCACTACCCAGAGTATTAAAATCGACTAGATCAAAATTAACATTAAATTTATCAGCCTCCCTAATCCAAAAAACTTTTCGATCAGCCAAAACATTTTTTATTTCAGGCACCACAGTTGCCGCAGCAATATCACAGTTTGGCGGAAGCATTGACGCTGAAAAATCACTGGTCGGCACACCTTTAATTTTTCCAATATTACCCAGTTGATCGACAAACCCAATTTGCGTATGCGTATTGCCGATATTCAGCAGAATTAACATAATCTATCCACTTCAAACATTAAACGTAACCGGCATTGCCGGAACTTTTTGTTACGGGCTTTTCAGCCCTAATTATTCTGAAGACGCTCACTTTTAGAACTTCACCCGAGTTTGTAGAATTATGAACGCAGGTGATGAACTATTTGTGAGATCAGATTAAAGGAACCGTTTTGTTTCTGGTTTACTATCTAATTGGTGAACCAACTCTTTAATTCTTTGGGCAGATGTAGCATTACAGACCATCGTGGCATCATCAGTATGAATAATAATCAAATTATCGACATCAATTGCAGTAATTAGATGATTAGTATCACCGACAACAATACAGTTAGTGGCATCAATGGATTCAAACGTTCCCCGCACAACATTGTTATTTTCGCGTGGTCTAATTTGATTTCTTAGTGCAGTCCAGCTACCAACATCATCCCAATCGAAAGCACATTCAGCAACAACGACATTATCAACCTTTTCCATAACAGCATAGTCAATAGAAATTTTTTCACATTGAGCATATTCTTCAGCTAAAACTCGTTCCAGGCAACCTTTTTCTGCAGCCTCTTGCAATTTTTGTGCACTTTTTGCTAATGTCGGTACATGCTGTTTAAAAGCCTTAAGAATAGTGTCTACAGACCAAACAAACATTCCACTGTTCCATTTGTAGCACGCTTCGGCAATAAACTTTTCAGCAGTTATTAAATTGGGTTTTTCTTTGAATCCTAAACTCTTAAAAAATGAGGTTTCAGAATTGTTTGGTAATTGTTTTCCGCACTGAATATAACCATATCCGGTACTAGCAAACGATGGATTGACGCCAATCGTGACAATATTACCTTCAGCTGCAACTTTAGCGCTATCATCTAAGACCCGCAACATTGATTCAGTATCACGAATCACATGATCAGCTGGCAGTAGCATCATTATAGCATTTTTATTTTTTGACCGCGCCATAACAACCCCAGCCGCCAACGCCACACATGGTGCAGTGTCTCGACCAACGGGTTCCCCAATAATATTCTCTTGTGGTAGATCAGTTAATAGTGATTGCATCGGAGCAATATAATCGTGATTGGTAATAACAATTATATTTTCAGGTTTAACCAATGGCGTCAACCGTGCTACCGTCTGCTCAATTAAGGTAAGATTACCAATAAGTCTCAGTAGCTGTTTGGGGTGCGAAGTTCTACTCTGTGGCCAAAAGCGTTCACCTTTACCGCCAGCCATTACAATTGCATAATAATTATCATTTCTCATGATTATTTAACTCAATTTTTCGATAATTTTAGTCAATGGCAGGAAGAGAGCGATAACGATAGTACCGACGACAATAGCCAAGCCAACAATCATAATAGGCTCAATCATGGAGGTCAATGCACCTACAGCATTATCAACTTCTTCTTCATAAGTATCAGCGATTTTTTCCATCATTTCCGGTAATTTACCAGTTTCTTCACCCACTTCAATCATACTTATCACCATCTGAGGGAAAACTTTAGTTGCACCCAGTGGTTTAGCAATACCTTCACCCTCTTTTACCGCATCATGTACTTTTTGCACCGCACCAGCAACGAGATCGTTACCAGAGGTCTCTTTCACAATACTAAGACATTGCAGTACGGGAACCACAGATGCCATCAAAGTTCCTAGTGTTCTGGAGAAACGAGCAATCGCCGTTTTAGAGATAATTGGTCCAAATAATGGAGCATTATAAAGTACCCAGTCACGACCATATTTACCGTAGGGGTGTTTAACAATGATTTTATAAAGAATAAATATAACCGCAAGGCCAATAAAAACTAGATAAATTTGATTTTTCAAGATATCACTAGCATTAATAACCCATTGTGTAATGGTCGGTAACGGTTCACCTTCAAGTAGCTCAACAAATATCTTTTTAAAGTTAGGAACAATAAAAATCATCAAACCAGATGTAATCAATATGGCTACCGACATAACGACGGTTGGATAAATCATTGCAGATTTAACTTTACCCGCAATTCTTGCGGCTTTTTCCATAAACATCGCCAAACGGTTGAGGATACTTTCCATCGCACCAGCAGCTTCCCCCGCACGAATCATATTAAGAAATAATTTATCAAATGATTTGGGATGTTCAGCCAGGGCTTCAGAAAAAGTTGCCCCGCCCTCAACAGATTCAGCAGTTTGACCTAAAATAACTTTAAGTCCCTGATCTTTAGACTGGCGTTCTAAAGTTCGTAAAGAACGAATTAATGGTAAGCCTGCGTCAAGTAGAATCGCCAATTGTCGGGTCATAATAGTCAAATCTTTACGTTTGATTTTTGCAGCCCCGATGGTCATATTCATATTGAATCCGCCACCTTTCTTTTTTGCAGCTCCGCCCATATTTTTAGGGCCTCTGCCACCTGGACCTTTTTCGGATTTAATACTAGTTGGAAACAGACCTTGTTTTTTCAAAGCACTTGCAGCAGCATTTTCAGATGGGGCTTCAATTTTACCCTTTTTTTCCTTTCCGCCTGCATCCATTGCGGTATATTGATATTGTGCCATAGGGCATCTCCTGTTAATTGTTGATCATATTATCTGATAAAAAATCAGCTAATTCGATCAAGTGTTAAATTTATAGCCTTATCTATATAAAATAGGCTGTAATGTGAAAAAATCCAAGCAAAAGAACAAAATCAGTTAATAATTATCCTTGAAGTTGTTGTAATTTCTGCGTAACACCATCTTGATCTTGAGCTTTTGTGATCAATTCAGTATAAGAGATAATATTATTAAGATAAAGGTCTAACAGATGAGTATCAAGTGTATTCATCCCAAATTTAGCCCCAGTCTGTAACTCTGAAGTTATCCTAAAGGTTTTATTATCACGAATAAGTGCCTGAATTGATGGGGTTGAGACCATTATTTCAAAAGCTGCGACCCGGCCTGGTTTATCGTCACGCGGTAGTAGCACCTGTGAAATTACCGCAATCAATGATGAAGCTAACTGGGTCCGAATCTGTGATTGCTGACTAGTTGGAAATGCATCCACGATTCTGTCCACGGTTCTGGCTGCGCCAGTTGTATGTAATGTAGCAAAAACCAAGTGACCAGTTTCAGCCGCTGATACTGCAGCTTCCATTGTCTCAAGGTCACGCATTTCGCCCACTAGAATCACATCTGGATCCTGACGCAAAGCACGCCGTAAGGCTTCAGCAAAACTGGTTGTATCTGAGCCAATCTCACGCTGAATAACAATACTACGTTTATGTTCATGGTAAAATTCTATTGGATCTTCGACTGTAATGATATGACAAGCCCGCTCTTGATTAATAATATCAAGCATAGAAGCTAGAGTTGTAGATTTTCCTGATCCAGTAGGGCCAGTGACCAACACTAATCCACGTGGGCGGTAAAGCATATCTTTAATACTATTAGGTAGTCCAATCTGTTCCATGGTCAGCAATGTTTTAGGAATCTGACGTAAAACAGTTCCGAAATGCCCTTTTTGTTTAAAAATACTGACACGGAACCGTGCTTGATCGCCAAAGCCAAAACCAAAGTCAGCAGTACCACATTCCTGTAACTGCTGAATCTGTGAATCTGAAGCAATAGCTTTCACCATGCGTTCAGTATCCTCTGGCTCCAGAATCGCACTTTCTAATGGTGTAAGTTCACCACTCATTCTTACTATTGGCGGTGCGCCTACTTCAATATGCAAGTCACTGGCACCTTCGTCAACGACTAATTGCAAAAGGTCTGTCATATCAATACTCATAATTATTCTCCAAAGCTGTTATTGTCTCTTATTTATTTTCCGCCCTGCCGGTAATATTATGTATAGCGAGCGACTTCATCAACCGTCGTTTCACCAGTTAACACTGAACGAATGCCATCTTCACGAATTGTTCTCATCCCAAATTCGCAAGCCTTTGCCTTAATCGCAGAAGTTGGCGGATTAGTAGCAATAACCTCTTTAACCTCATTATTTACTATCAGTAATTCACAAATGGCTTTCCGCCCTTTGTAGCCAGTTTCATTACATTCTGAACAACCTTTACCATAATAAAATTTATTATCACCGACTGCTTCATGGTCTATTCCAAGCATTTTTAAATCATCGTCAGTCGGAGTATAGGATGTTTTACAATTACCGCATATTTTACGCACTAGTCGCTGACTGAAGACTCCAACCAATGCTGAGTTAATCAAAAATGGTTCAATACCCATATCAATCAAACGGGTAACTGTTCCTGCCGCATCATTTGTATGAAGTGTACTAAAAACAAAGTGACCAGTGAGCGATGCTTGAATCGCCATCTGAGCAGACTCGAAGTCACGAATCTCCCCAATCATAATACGATCCGGGTCTTGACGCAGAAATGCGCGGAGTGCTTTAAGGAAAGTCATGCCAACGCCGTCATTAATTGGCAGTTGAATAATGCCTTCAATATCATATTCAACAGGGTCTTCGGCAGTAAGAATTTTATCACCGATATCATTAATTTCATTAAGACATGAATAGAGCGTGGTCGTTTTACCTGATCCAGTTGGACCAGTAACCAAGAGGATACCGTTAGGTCGGTGGCTAATTTCCCGAAGTGATTCCATGACATCATCAGCAATTCCTAGAGCTCCGAGGCTGAGATTTACGACAGAACGGTCAAGGACACGCAACACCACTGATTCACCGTAGGCCGTTGGTAGACATGAGACACGTAAGTCAATCGGTTTACCGCCAACTTTTAGCTGAATACGACCATCTTGTGGATGACGACGTTCAGAAATATTTAGATTACTTAAAATTTTAATACGACTGATAACTGGGATTGCTAGATTTTTCGGAGGAGGCGCCATTTCATAAAGGGCGCCATCAATACGATACCTAATTCTAAATTCTTTCTCAAACGGTTCGAAGTGAATATCACTAGCCTTATCTCTGATTGCCTGATAAAGAATAATGTCAACAAATTTGACAATTGGTGTTTCATTAGCTACACTTTCGATATCTGCATCTGAATCCAAGTCATGATCTTCATCCTCAAATTCCGAAAGCATATCCTGAACCGATTCAATATCAGCCGGGTAGTATTTTTCAATTGAAGTATCAATCTGATCTACAGGGGCAATACAAACTTGGATATTATGGCCAAGGATAAAATGAAGTTCTTCTGCGATCTGATAATTAAGTGGATTTTTGGAGACAATCTTTAAAGTAATATCGTCAAATTCAATTGGCACAATACCATATTGTCGAGCAATATCAGCTTCAATGAGATCAATCACCGGTTTACTAATATCATCACCTAAAAGATCAACAACCTCTGTCCCAAGATTATTGGCCTCAATATTGAGGATTTCTAATTCTGTGAGCAGACCATAATCAATAATTACCTGAAGATAGGGTTTTCCACTACGATCATGTTCATCTTCGACCTCTTGAAGTTGTTCTTCAGTACAAGAACTGTCCATCAAGAGAATATCTTTTAGCGATTGTGCTTCGGCATCAAGCATAATATTTACCTTCTGTTATATATTCTATCAGCATCAATTAATTAACGAATGCCGCAAATCTATTTTTATTCATCATCCAACACAGTTATTCTGATAACCTCTTCCACCGTCGATGTCCCATCGGCGGCCTTACGCATTGCATCGTCACGTAATGAACGCATACCCTCTTTACGTGCCATATCACGAATCACCCCAGCTGGTTCATTTGCGAAGATAAGCTTTGCAATATCATCTGACATCGTGAAGATTTCATAAATACCAACACGACCTTTATAACCGGTATCATTACAACTTGAACAGCCCTGACCTTTGACGAAATTATGGTTAGCAAGATACTCATCGTCAAGATCTAATAATTTCACCTCTTCGGCAGTAGGGGTATATGCCGCCAAGCAATTTTTACAATTGCGTCGTAGCAGTCGTTGAGCCATAATAGCCCGGACTCCAGATGCTACCAAGAATGGTTTAATGCCCATGTCAACTAGACGTGTCACCGCGCCTGGTGCATCATTAGTATGTAGTGTACTGAAAACCAAGTGACCGGTTAATCCAGCATTAATCGCGATTTCAGCAGTTTCAAGATCTCGAATTTCTCCAACCATGATAATATTTGGCGCCTGACGCAACATTGCCCGCAGGGCAATTGTAAATGTCATGCCGATCTGTTTATTAATTTGTACCTGGTTAATCCCCGCCAGCTGATACTCAATAGGGTCTTCGGCTGTAATAATTTTGCGATTAGGCGTATTGATTGTATTAAGGAAAGCATAGAGTGAAGTTGTTTTACCCGATCCAGTTGGTCCAGTTACCAGAAAAATTCCATCTGGCATCGCAATAATCTTATTAATTAATTCAAGGTCATCAGCATAGAATCCCAATTTAGGAATATCCAGCTGGATACTACTTTTATCCAGAATACGCATGACGATACTTTCACCATGCGTTGTTGGTATAGAAGAGACACGTAGGTCGACAGATGCTTCACCAATCTGTAGCTGGATACGTCCATCAAGTGGAATACGTTTTTCAGTAATATCCATTCCAGCCATAATTTTCACACGACTTGTTAAGTTCGCCTGAAGATATTTAGGTGGTGCCTCGACTTCGCGCAATACACCGTCAAGCCGGTAACGAATTCGATATCTTTTTTCAAGTGGTTCTAGATGAATATCACTTACTTTTTGTTTATAAGCTTCAACAATAATCAATGAAACCAGTCGAATAATAGGAGAATCATCATCATCATCATCGGCATCATCTTTGTCATCCGCTGCCGTAATTCCTTCAAAGCCCCCATCTGCCCCCATTTCATCAATAAATGAATCAACACTAGTGCTGAGGTCACGGTAATTTTGATCAATGATTCTATCAATTTGACTTTGTGCAGAGACCACAGCTTCAACATCGCACCCGAGCAGGTATCTTAACGCATCAATAGTTTCCACATCGGTTGGGTCACTCATGGCAACTGTAAGAATCTCATCATGCTTCATTACTGGAACAATATTATATTGTACTGCAACATCAGCTTCGATTGCTTCAAGAATCTCTTTAGGAATAGTATAACTACTCAAGTCAAGCGACTCCATACCATATTGCTGTGCTAACATTGCAGTCAACTCAAACTCATCGACATATTTCAGTTCTTTCAATGCTTCAAGAACATCCATACTACCATTTGATTTAGAAACCTTATCCCAGGCCTCATCAATCTGTGTCTGATCTATCATGCCGTATTCGGTAAGAAGTTCAAGAACATAATCTGAATTTGTACTCAAGTTATTTCCCCTGGTTATCGTCATTGGTAACTACAATAATTACCAAATGACAGCTATAAATATAAATCATCGCATTAGACTTTTTTAAATCACCTCTTTAAAAAAACAGATACTTGTTTTTTACGAAAGATAGAGTTAGGCAGTAACTGCCATTTAAAAGGCATAAAAAACCCAATAAATAACATTAACGAGTAATGGCAAATTTTCAAGTGAAAATAGGCTAAATTTTTTATTTAGTTATGGGCTTGGTATATTTTTTTATTTTATTGCGTAACATGGTTCGATCAAGATCGACACTGTAGACCTTAATTGCAATATTCCAATACTTCAAGGCATTCGTAGTATTTCCTAGGGCCAATGAGATGTCGCCAGCATGGTCAGCAATTACCGCATGAGGATATTTTCCACATGCCTTTAGGCTTAGTTTGATATATTTAAGTGCCGCCTTATAACATTTTTTTTGATAAAGTAACCATGCCATGCTATCGAGTACCTCAAATTTGCCTGGAGTTGATTTCAATGCCTGTTTTAATAATTTTTCAGCCAGTTCAAGTTCAATTCTATTATTAGCTAAGGTGTATCCCAAGGCATTACTATAATTAGCAAGTTTATCTGGGAAATTGTGCCTGATGTTTTTACTATATATTTTTATTAGTTCATGATTTTTATTATAATCAGCAGCCATCAACATATTAAGACAAAAGAACAGTGATTGTTTGGTTGTTGGCAATAGAGTCGCCGCAGTTTTAAATGAGTTTAATGCCCCTAGGTAATCAGCCTGTTGCAACTTAGTAATGCCAATGCTCTGTAAAACATAGAATGACGTTGGTTGGTTTTTTAGTAACTTCAAGGCGTGAGTTAATTTACCCTGTCTTAGATAAATCATTGCCAATCGCAACCCGACGCGACGATTTTTTGGGAACTTTTTTAGATAGCGCTGAAAATAGTTTGTCGATTCATTAATATAGCCTCTGGCCCAAGCTGCAGCTCCCGCTTCTCGCAGATATAGGGCGTGCTCGCTATTGTGTCGCACTAGAGATCGCCAATAAAGCAGGGCGCGGTTATCGTAATTTCGAGCTAATAATTTAGCGAATGCCAACATTACGGTCTCTTCGCCGTTATTCGTAATAAGATAATCAACTAGGATGTTCTCCGCACGTTCTGGCATATTGAGTTGTTCATATAACAAAGAAAGTTCGCAGCGTTGTTTGGGGCGCTTTGTGATGGAGGCTATATGTGATAAAAGAGTATCAGCTTTGCTTTTCAGGCGTTGACGATCACTTTGCCAAAACCACAAAAATGGCTCATTGCTACTCTGTTTGCTTGCAATATTAAAAAAAATTATTGCCCGCTTTATTACAGTAAAATTTTCATAAAATAATTTATTATCGAGTATTGAATCAAAAAAATCTTCCCCAAGATCAAAATTCCCCTGTTTTTCATAAATCAATCCACGCAAAGCAATAATATTAGAGTAAAGAACGAGATGATCTGAAGATAGGTTATTAGACGAGCCAAGTGTTTTGAGGCAATTTTCAGCTAAAGACTCTGCTTTATTAATTTTTTTATGATCGTACATATAGGCAATCATGCTGAGATTCAGTGCTAATGCATGTGGATTGCGCTTTGCAATATCAACCATTCTGGTTAATAATTCATTGTTATCAGAAGATTTTGCTAAGCTAAATAGAGCAATTTTAAGCGGAGTTTTTGCTTCAGGGTCATTGCTAATTACAGTAAAAAGTGACTGTTTGATTGCCTGCGCGTCTGGAGCCATAAAGAGCCGCGAAAAGGCTGTTAGAGCAATAACTTTACGTTGCTCTTGCGCTGTAAGTGCATCGCTATAACTTACAGTTTCAAGCACAGGGATATTGGCATCAGAGCGAATGTCCTCTGAATATAAGAATCTACTGCTAGTAAAAGTTAGCAAAAAAAACAGAGTAAATTTTATAATTGGATAACAGGTCATAGTTTTAATTTGTGACATTGCTGTATACACAAGGTTGCTTAGACAGGGGCTCGCACGCAGAATAAATTTTCAAACATCATTTAATTAAAGAGGTGATGGCAAAAGTCTGCAATGAAGAGTTTTGAAATTGGCTCTAAGGCACAAAAAATAAAACCCTCTTGCTGAAAATCAACATGAGGGTTTTTTGTCAGCATTTTCAGCTTACAGTTTATTTAGTTTTGTGCCGCATCGACTTGAGCTGTTTCCGGCGCTTGTGCTTGGCAATCTTCTTACGACGTTTCTTTTTCAGATTTCCCATTACATTTTCCTTCGCTTGTTTATGTTATACTCTTTTAGGTTAAACCTTAACCGTCCAAACTTAATTTAACTTCAATCTGCCGCCATCGTCAGTTAAAATCAAGCCCATTACTTGAGCCTTTAACTGAAATAGTTGTTTTCACTAAGCAGAATAGGTAATCTAGCTCATTTTATGGAAAAAGCGAAAAAAAAACAGTTTTTTTTACAGTTTTATTTAAATAAACCGTAATATCCAGTCAATTCACTACTTTTACACAATTTTAAATCTAAACTATATTCCTTTGTCTATAACAATTTTTACACATTTTTTTACTTTTGAGATGCTTTAGAGTTGTATTGTTGTTAGGATACCCTAAGTTATTCGTTGTTTATATAATGATATAGCTAAATTAAAGAGAGATAACACATGAATGATTCACGCAAATTAAGTGATTTAAAGAGTGGGGATCATGCTGTAGTTATAGCTCTAGATGGGTGTGGCGCAGAATGTCAGTGTCGCCTAGTTTCGATTGGTATCAGGCCCGGTTGTCGGGTTGAAATTATTAGTCGCAGTCATGGTGGTCGAGTTATGGTTAATAGTTCAAATGGGCGAATTGCTTTAGGGTGCGGAATGGCAAAAAAGGTAATTGTACAACAAAAAGAGCTTGAAACTTGAACCTTAGTGTTTAGAAAAAAAGAAATTGGGTGCTGGGAACAAAAAGTTATATATAGTGATATTTTTATTATTAGAGTTAAACCCAGATAAAAATTAATATGAAGTATAGATCTATTAACGGGAATTAGTATGACATTGGCAGAATTGAACGAGGGTGATTCTACCCAAATCGTCAGAGTTGGCGGTAGCGGTCCGATAAAACAGCGGATGATGGATATGGGAATTACGGCTGGCTCGAAGCTTAGGGTAGAACGTTATGCTCCATTAATGGACCCGATTCAGATTAGAATCAAAGGTTATTCATTGGCATTACGGGTCGCCGAAGGTAAAATGATTGAAGTAATGAAACCAGAATCAACGATTAATGATTAACGATTGATGATTGATGATTGATGATTGATGTAGGGGCCCCTTTGTGGGTACCCGTTAAAGAGAATTAAAGATGAAAAAGATAGCGATAGCGGGTAATCCTAATTCAGGTAAAACATGTCTGTTTAACCTGTTAACTGGTAGTATGCAACGGGTTGGAAATTATCCTGGTGTAACAGTTGAATTGGTCTCTGGAGAGGCTAAGTTTGGCGATGAAAAGGTTGAAATTATTGATTTACCGGGCACCTATTCACTTAATGCCTATTCGCAGGAAGAGGTTGTTGCAAGGAATTTTATTGTCGATGAAAAGCCGGATGTAATTATTAATGTCGTTGATGCGAGTAACCTTGAGCGTAATCTCTATCTTACTGCACAATTGATTGAACTAGAAGTCCCGATTGTTTTAGCACTAAATATGGTCGATGTTGCAGAAAAAAAAGGTCTGCAAATTGATATTAAACAGCTTTCATTGATTATGGGGGTAGAGGCGGCATTTACTGCGGCTAATAAACGGCGTGGGCTTGATGAATTAAAACAGATCAGCTTAGCTGCGATTGAACATCCTAAGCAACCGCATAAAATTAGCTATTCCCATGAATTACAAAATGTTTTGCCACCATTAATTCAAGTTATTGAGGCTTGCCCTAAGTTTCGTGGTCATTTCCCGGCCCGGTGGATTGCGGTAAAGCTACTTGAAGATGATGGTGTATTACTTAAACAACTTAATGGTGATACTAAATTTAAGCCTATTGCGACAGCATTAAAAGTTGCTAAGCAACAGCTGCGGCATCACTCAAATGAAGCATCAGCAACTGCGGTGGTTGAGGCACGTTATGCCTTTGCTGGTGGCGTTGTCCGTCAGACGGTAAAAGAGCCATTGATTTCAAATCGTCTGTTAACCGATATTATTGATCGAGTTGTTTGTCAACGTTTTTTAGGCCCCCTCTTTCTCGGATTTATTGTCTACCTATTATTCTTATTTGTGTTCAAATGTGCCGATGATCTGAGCTGGATTCCGATTTCGTTTGCCTTTGATGAATGGGTTAGTCCAACCGGACTGTTCCAAATGGGGTTCGATGCTTTAGGCAATGTCGCAAATCAATATATTACTCTACCCTGGTTGCGTTCATTGGTGGCTGACGGTATTATTGGCGGCGTTGGTGGCGTCATGAGTTTTGTGCCATTGATTTTTTTCATGTTCCTCTTTTTATCAGTATTGGAAGACTCTGGTTATATTGCCCGTGTGGCGTTTATTCTTGACCGCGTGTTGAGAATTTTTGGCTTGCAGGGTAAATCAATTTTAGCCATGATTGTTTCAGGTGGCTTTGGGGCGGGCGGTTGTGCTGTGCCTGGAGTAATGGCAACGCGAACTTTGCGCGATGAAAAGGATCGATTAATTACTATCCTAGTTGCTCCATTTATGAATTGTGGCGCAAAAATGCCAGTTTATGCGATGTTGATCGCGGCATTTTTTGTCCATTCACGTGGTTTGATTATGTTAACTCTGTGGTTGTTGTCATGGTGTTTTGCCCTAGGCTCAGCTTGGGTATTGCGTAAAACCATCTTTAAAGGCGAACAGACCCCATTTGTTATGGAATTACCGGTCTATCATTTGCCAACTTTTCGAGGTATTCTGACCGATACCTGGAATCGTACTTGGCTTTATATTAAAAAAGCGGCTACGGTTATTCTCGCAATCAATATTATTATCTGGGCTATGATGTACTACCCACGCTATAAACCGACAGCTCAAGATATTGCTACTAAACAGGTTTCAGTCAAACAGCTTCAATACTCTTTTGCTGGTCGCTTGGGGACGGCTTTAACGCCACTATCTGAATTTGCTGGATTTGGTTGGCGTGAAAATATTTCTCTGGTTGGTGGATTTGCGGCGAAAGAGGTGATCCTTGGGACGTTAGGAACCGCCTATGCAATGGAGGATGTCGATCCAGATAACAGTCAATCACTATCGGAACGTCTCGCTAGTGATCCTGCCTGGGATCGGCTAAAGGCATTTGTTTTTCTCGTATTTATTATGGCTTATGCTCCATGTTTTGTGACCATTGCGGCGATTAAAAAAGAGACTGGCAAGTGGCGTTGGGCAATTTTTTCCACTGTCTACAGTACAACATTGGCCTTTGTGGTTGCGGTATTAATTTACCAAATAGGGCAACTCTTATTTTAAGACAAGGTTTAGATTATGTTTAAATTTGAATATATTTTTGTTGGAACAATCGTGTTATTATGTCTAATTTTTATTATTCGTAAACTGCGTAATCCGAGTGATTTTTCTTGCCCTGGCTGTTCAGGTTGTAGTGACCCTGATAGCTGTGATAGTAAAAAGAAGCAGGATGAACATTCATCTAACAGGTAAAATTGAGAACAAAATTTAAATAAAAGGTTATTTTATGCGTCTATTTGTCGATGGAGATGCTTTCCCAAATGTGTTGAAAGATATTTTATTCAAAGCTGTGCAACGCCTCCAGGTGCCATTAATTATGGTTGCAAATAAATATATCCGCGTGCCGGATAATGAACTATTTTCTAATGTTGTGGTGCCAGGCGGTCCAGATGTGGCAGATGATCGTATTGTTGAACTTATGGTTGCTGGCGATTTAGTTATTACTGCTGATATTCCACTCGCCGATCGAGTTGTCACAAAAAATGGTTATGCAATTAATCCACGGGGTGAGCTTTATACTGAAGCCAATATTAAAAATCGCCTGGCGATGCGTAATTTAATGGATGATCTGCGTAATGAAGGCACGGTTTCTGGTGGGCCAGCATCGTTTAGTAAAAAAGATATTCAGGCTTTTACTAATCAACTAGACCGCTTTTTAACTAAACATTGTAGAAAACGCATTAATAAGCGTTGAGATCATGGCTAGATTATCCTCCAATAATAATATGACAATATAAAAAGAGATAATATCTGTGGATAAATTAAAAACTAATACATCATCAATCTGGTCAAATAAGCAACTCAGATCCAAAATTATTGGCTATGTTAATCCTGATTACCCTACTCAAGCTGTACTGAATCGGGAACTCAGCGGACTTAGTTTTTGGGCACTCACTATTTGTTCTACCCTTGCTTGGCTAGGCGGGATTATTGGAATAGTGGTAACCATTCGTAATTATCGTCGCAAACAAGCATTAGCCGGGAATTATGACTATGCTCTAGTTGAAGAGCACTTTAAATCCAGTGAGTCTATGCCGCTAAAAGTAAAAAGAGGACCAATTCAACAATTTATTATTATTACTTTTGTCGCAATTTTTTTTAACGGTATGATTGCAATTTTTATTATTCAAGGTATTGACAATTTATCAAATGATCTGTTTGGCTGGCTGACAATTGCTTTTACGATTCTCTTTTCATTTGTTGGATTATTTTTTATTATGATGGCCTGTTATATGTTTATAGGACTTTTTGTGCCAACGCCTGAAGTACGCATAGATAAAAATATTGTTACGCCTGGCGAGACTTTTTTAATAAACTGGCGTTTTGTAAATGCGTGTAATAATCTGAAAAATCTTGATATTGAGCTGGTATGTGTTAAAAGCGTTATTAAGACTAAATCATCAAAAGGCAGTCCTGTAGCACAAAGTAATTTTACGACAATAAGAGTTGAACAACTCACTGATAAGTCTGCGATGCAAACTGGTGAAGTTACAGTCAAATTTCCTGCAGATATGCAGGTAAGTGTACTTGATGACTATCCGCGCTATAACTGGTATATCCGCTTTGCCGGTAAAATAGCTAGACGCCCCGAGTTTACGTTTGACTATGAATTCGCAATTGTCCCCAAAAAATAGCTATTACCAAACTTCGTAGTTTCGCCGATTCTGCAGCCTTTATACAAGTTACACAACTCACACCTTTCCTGCTTAGTGGTAAAATCTAAAATCCAAATAAAAGTCCCAGTCAATGTGGGATCGACATCCCTGTC
>JAUZSW010387736.1:0-66144 GCA_034780735.1 Hyalogyrina grasslei
CTTGATTGCGTACCGTCTGATGCGACGTTTACACGCTCTGTAGTGTCTGTCTCTCGATCATGGACAAAGATGTCATAATTTCTATTGTATAAAGCACTTGTTGAATTGTTTGTGTCATTGGGTACAAGGTTATTTGCACCTGACTGAAAGACGACAAATCGTCCGTTTGTACTCATGGATGGATAGTCTGAGTTGTCATCTCCCTTTGTGCCATCTGAAGAGACACTTATGAGTTCAATTGTCGGGGTATCTTGCGCGTGCGCTGGGAGGGTGAAAGCAGTGAGAGAGAAAGCGAAAACCATTGCAATACCAGTGATGAAAGAGGCTTTCCTCCCCCGCACCCACACATCTGTGATGAAATGTGTGTTTGTTTTGTTTGCTCTATCGGTTTTCATAATTACTATTCTCTATAGTTTTATTATTTCCCCTATGATTGTTTTTATTATATCACGAAAGGTATCGTGTCGCTATATTTGTAGTATGAAAAATTTCCTGCTCTCTATTTGAGAGAAGATGTTCCACTATATCAAAAAGTTTTCTTGTGCATGACCTGCCTATGCGTGTCTCACGATCTCAATAGATATGGACACGATCACCGATTTTTATTTTGTATTTTTTTGTGGCACCTGCAGGAAGCTCAAGGACAGTGTCAGCACTTGTCTGTGGTGAGTACTTTTTCTCAGGTGGAAAAATGGGCACTTCATGCGATATGTCTACGATATGATTATCACGAATCCATACCATATCAATGTCAATAAGCATCTCCTTCATCCAAAACGTAAGTGCGCGTGCGCCATCAAAATGAAAAAGCATCCCACAACGAGTACACATTTCGTGACGCCCGCCTAGTCCCTTTGTCCTCTCCCTTTCGTCCCGCGTCTTATCAAGTACAAATACTTGTTTTTCGATAATGATAATACCATCGTTATATGGTGCCGTATACAACCATACGCCCCCGATGAAGACCGTGAGGAGGAGAGCCGTAACAAAGATTATTTTTCTCATCATAAAAACTTTATTATCTTACCCTCTTCAAGGGTAACAAAAATTTAAATGCACGACAAGGAACAATAATACCTTCTCTTTTAAAAATCATCCGGACTTGACAAAATTAGATATATTTGATAGTATCGAAATACGGTTAAAATTACTTAATCGTATCTTCCTTAACAATCGATGCCGAGGAGGTATCATAAAATGAAAAAGCTAACACTAACAGCCCTACTAGCAAGTATTGCCATTTTTTTTACAGGACAATGTCTTGCAGAAGATCTTGGTGACATGCGCTGTGCAGAAACGATCAACCTAGGAAATGGTGCATGGCATCAAGTCAGTCTCCCGTGTGAAACACCTGGACAAACTCTTGAGAACATGTTCGGATACATGGAGTTGGGTGTTTTGGGCACAGACTGGGCAGTATACCGCTATGATGCAACAGGAGGATTTTATGTTGCACTAACCATGGCTGATACCATGGATCATGGCATGGGATACTGGATTATTCAAACGACTGGTGAGGATCGGGATTGGACAATCACTGGAGAGCCTATAGAGCATGAGGGGTATTATTATCTCGGTCCTGTCAGTAATGGCAACAGCGTTACATGGAACATGATTGGCAATCCACTTAATGTACCCCTAGCTGTTGCTGATATAAAAGTAACAACCAGTAGTGGCACATGCGCTGTCGGTTGCACACTTGAAGAGGCTTCTGCGGAAGGACTTGTACATGATAAGATCTTTGCCTACAATGCGCATGATAAGCAGTATGAAACATTGGGTATGGATGGCGGTATTTTAGATCTCGGCGCCGGTTTTTGGGTAGCTATAAAACAACCAGCACAAGCAATGCCCATCACACTCAAAATTGCAAAGTAATGATTATATAAGGACAAAGCCTCTCACATCTTATGATGTTGAGAGGCTCTTTTTTTAAAAAATAAATGGCATCATCTGCATTTATAGTGATCTCTAATACAATCTTATGGAGCTTGCTTCAATCGTGTAAAAACAAGAAATCCCACGAGGAGTAGTCCTGCATACATAATAAGCACAACAATCTTTCCCATGGATTGCGTAAGTAGTGCTGCGCCAGCGCCAAGAAGTGTGAGACTATAATATACAATGAGAATTTGTGATAGTGACCAGCCGTGTGAAAGTAATCTATGATGAAGATGTCGTTCATCCGCGCGAAAAATGCTCTCTCCCGACCAAAGTCTCTCCCACACAACATACAGCGCATCCATGAGTGGGACGATGAGAACAAGGAGTGCCGTCCCAATTTTGGCGCCTGCAAAAATCGCGAGCACTGCGATAATATACCCCATCGCGTAAGAGCCTACCGTACCAGCAATAACCCTCCCACCAAAAAGATTGACGATTGTAAAGGCTAGTACAGCGCCCGCAAGTGTCACGGCAATAATTGCAAACGGTGGTTGATTCACTTCGGGACGAAGTGCGATGAAAAAAAGTGTCACACTAGCAATAAATGTCACGCCACCAGCAAGTCCATGGATACCATCGCTCCAGTTAAGTGCATTGACGATGCCCACGATCCACAATATGCTAACAAAAGCACTTCCTATGAGCAAAATACCTGTATCAAGAGTGACGATTCCACCAAAAGGCAATGTCAGCGTTCCGATACGAACACCAGCTAAAAACAGCATACTTGCGAGACATGCTTGTCCTACTAACTGCATACGCCAAGAAACCTCATAGAAATCATCAATAAGTCCGAGAATTGCTATCACAACAAGACCTCCTACAAAAAATTGTGTCCGTGCATCAATGACTAAGTGAGGATGCAACAATAGCACACCAACAAAGGAGCAAACAATTGCAATACCACCAATACGCATATAATTATTTACACCATGACGTTTTCCCTTATGTGTACCCAAACGTCTCCTAACGAAAGACACGCTCATCAAAATTTTCAAAAAAACAATACATGCAATAAATGCTGACAAAAATGGAAAGATATAAAGTTCCATAACACTATTTTTCCGATGACTTCTTGATTATTTTATCAGTAACCCAGAACTCTGTGAAATATCTCTTAAAAAGAATACGCGTCTGTGATTCAATTGCTGGCATCGCACCCAGTGTTGGCGCAATGATTGGCACAAGCGCCCATTGTAGCATCATATAAATATAACGTTTTCGCGAAAGATGTGCTGGGCGCGGTGGCAATAATAAGAATGACAATGCAATCGAAACAGTCAATCCGCTCATAGCAAGCGTCATCAAAAACCGTGTTACTAATGGCAAATTATGTGCCAAAACACTTTGATTGAAAAGTACCCCACCAAAAATAAGTGGGAGCCATCCGAGAAGCGCTAAAACAAAAGGTGCTGTTGCCCACGAGTGATGCCCTTCCAACATTTCAAATGCGATTCGTAATTTATTCCGTGTCTTAATTTTTTTGTTTGGCCAAATAGCTCGCATGATAATGGGAAAGTTTTCAATTCCATATGCCCATCGACGTTTTTGCTTGTATTGATTGACAATAGTTTTCCAATACGTTTCTGCCAAAACAGCATCCATTGATACAGGCACATACAGTGGTCGGACGACATATTGCCCATCAAAATATGCGTAGCCTTTCCAATAAATAATCGAATCCTCACTGATCATATTGACTGGCCAAAAGCCTACTTTTACGAGAGTATCAAAAGGTTCTGCATGTGAAGAAAATGTCACCATCTCACGACGTGTGCTCTGGAACATATGCCAAAATGATGAGCTTGTCACAATGACACGTACAAAAGCATTTGTTTCCCACAAATTGTTATGATACATCGGAATCGGTTGATATGCACATTGCAAACGGAATGGATTGATGATGTATTCATATGTCAAAGCACCAAAATACTCAGGATGTGCGACACTCTCACAATCAAAGTTCGACAAGATGACACGTGTATAGTCAATCCCCTTTTTATCAAGATATTTTCGTAGTTCCTTTGCAGCGTATGTCGTATTTGACGCTTTGCATTTCATCTCACCATCAGTAACTTTATGCACCGAAACCAGAAAATCTTGAAAAAGATCACCATATTTATCACGAAGTGTTGTAATTTTAGTCTCACGTTTGACAGGATCTTCCCGCTCCTCTGTTGCGAGGAGGATGATGATTTTCTCATTCGGATAGTGGCTATCTCGCACTGCAGCAAGAGCTGGATCAATGTTTGCGGCGTCCTCCGTAGCTGTAGGTAGCATCACTACATGCACGACATCATCCCACGACATGATGTCTTTTTGGTGCATTGCGCCCAAATCCTCCAATAACTTTTTGTCCTCTGTGATAAGCCTCGTAATTTTTGTACGCTCACCAGAAAGGCTATATTTGAGAAGTTTTTTATTGATAACTAAGCGCTCTGTGATAATTTTTTTGTAACGCATGAGATTTTCTACGCCCTGTGCTCGCTCAAGCCAATTGATACGCTTTCCTCTGTTCAATCTATGATATGCCCTAATTGAATAATATGCAATAAAAACTGTACGATGAATCCAATAAATATCAAAAGCAATGATAAAAATTGCAACTCCTATCGGTACAAAAAAAGACAAAACGACCATGCCGATAAGTGTTGCCCATGTCAACAATGCTGGGATAACTTCCAAAGCACGATGTACGCGTCGATCATGCGGAACCGTTGTTTGTGGGTTGGGAAAAGAAAAAATTTTATGCATAAATCTGTAGCTATAGTGATTTGAATAATGTCTCTTTCTATTATACACGTATACACACCAATTGTATTGTAGAAATCTCACAGAGCATAGACTTGCCCTACTGTTATTGTCACTCGCATAGGAATAATTTTCATGTGTTATTCTACCTTGTACGCATTATCTATTATTGAGGATAATACTCAAAATTGCAATGATAAGACCAACATGTACGAAAAATCCACCGAGAAGCACCATGTAGCTCGCAATACGTTCATGCACATGATACAACACGTATGCTACTACTAAATCAAGTGATACAAAAATAAGCCCAATAATTGACAAGAGATAACTACTCCACCATTCTCCGATGACACTCGCACCAAAATAAATATTATACTGGAGTTTGAGTGGTCCTGTACTCGGATGAATTGATGAAAGAAGCAATCCGATAGCTATTAGTGCAGTAAATCCCGTCGCGATTAAAAGCCACTGCACAATCGCATTGTGAGAAAAAGAAAGATCCTCTGATTTATGTAACCGTCGTCGCATAACTATTATTCTACATGTGGCTTCTCGATATTTTCTGGCTTAATTTGCCTCTCCTTACGATCTGTAATATGCATCACATCACGATCGACTTTTCCCAATTCTTTATAGACAGCATTAAAGTGATTCACCGTTGTTGAAAGCGTCTTCCCGAGCTTGGCAATATATGTATCAAAGGCAAGCCAGTGTTTGCTCAATTCGCCAACACGCTTTTGAATAAGTTTGGCATTTTCTTCAATTTCAAGAGCGCGCAAACCCTGCAAAACAGTTTGAAGATATGCCAGAAATGATGTTGGTGAAACAATAATCACTTTATACTCACCTGCAGCACGTTGGATGAGACTATCTTCTTGCGCGCCTACCTTATTTGTCAAAAGATCATAGTAAATAACTTCCGATGGGATAAACATAAATGCAAATTCCGTTGTGCCCTCTTCTGGACGAATATACTTTGATGTTTCTTGAATCCGCAACTTCAAATCATTTATGAAAATCTTTTCATAATTCTTTTTTTCTGTCGACGATGTTGCCTGCACAAAACGATTATAATTTTCCAGTGAGAACTTTGAATCGATCGGGATGATTTTATCTTTCACAAAAACAACAGCGTCCACAATTTCACCGTTTTTGAAAGCCTTTTGCATCGCAAAATGCTCCACGGGTAGCACATTAGATAATACATGCTCTAGGATAACTTCACCTAACACGCCCCGTTGTTTTGGGTTACTCAAAATATCCTGTAAGCTCTTGAGTTGTGCTGAAAAATCAACGATTTTTTGATTTGTTTTATCGAGATCGCCGAGGCGTCTATTGACATTTTCCACGAGACGATCAGACTTTTGTGTAATTTCACTAATGATCTCACGTGCTTCACGAAACTGATTTTGTCCTGCACGATGTATGTTCTCCAGTTTTACGTCCATGTTTTCACGCAATTGATCATTACCACGATCAATTCCTTCTAAGCGCTCTGCAATTGCATGCATTTGTTTGTGCTCACTGCGACGATCACCCCGACGCAAAAGCAACCATACATTTATGGCCACCAAAACTGTAATAAGTGTAAGGAGTACGTAAATAAATGTCATAATACTCTAATTTTTGTACTCTGCGATAAAACGTCCCAAACGTGGAATACGATTATAAATCATGTCTTGTGGACCTGTCAAAAATTCGATTACAAAACGATCCATCATTTCCAAACGATAATCAAAATCTTCCATCGAAAGCGCCATGTATCGCACCTCATGTCCAATTTCTGCTTCAATGCGTTTAATCATTGCTTTGAGTGATACTCGTGAGATGTCATCCCCGACGATTAATAAATCAATCGATGCTTTGTTGTAATTGAGAAAGACACCACTAATCATGACAAGCTTTACACGACCAATCTTTGTCAAATTTTTTACTTCCGTACACTGCGGATAAACATTTGACTTTACAAAAAGATCACGCAATTCTGCATAATACGGAAATGTCTCATTGAGAATATGCGTTCTCTTGCCCTTTCGCTTACGCGCCTTTATCAATCCAATCTTCACAAAAGACGCGATATCACGTCGCACGTCAACTGCTTTCATCTGTGTATGTTCGCGCACTTCAGCAAAGTCAAATTGTCGCTCTGGATTGAGGACAAAAAATCGCATAACACGAGAACGGGACTTGGAACCAAAGAGTACTTCTAAAATTTCTGGCATATCATTAAAACTGACGAGCTATAGGTATATTAGACTATTCCATATCCCTAGTGTACCCCTAAATGCACAAAAATCAAAATGCGAACCGTGTTATTGTCCGTCAAACCGTTTTTTTTAAAGATAGTACTAGTAAATATTTCCTTTCTGTAAAACTGATTTATGCACTCACTCCTTGGTGCATGTCTTGGTCATGATCAGTAGATTATAGTATAATAAAAATAATGATAATAGAGAAAAAACGACAATCAAAAAAACGCCGTGTCCTTGACATGAAAGTAACAAAGGTTTTTGTAGCGACAACGACAACAAAACGTGCTTTTATCGAACAATTTTCCTTCACACAACGTAATTTTACGCAAAAACACCTTGGGACATTATGTGGTTTTTTTGTTGCCCGTGACAAAAGTCAATGGAGTATGCATATCGTCAATTTTCTGACAGCGGAAATTAAAAAAGAATATTTCGCTGTCACAAAAAGAAAAGTTGATACAAGCTTTGAGGCTGCACTGCATCGTGGCAATCGCGCTCTCGCTGAACTTGCAAAAAATGATAACGTCAACTGGCTTGGTCACATCGATGGTGTTGTCTGTGCATATGATGATACAACAATTCACTTCACAACAACTGGCGACAGTTATGTCCTCCTTATACGCGATAATGAGATCATAGAGATTAGCCAAGGACTTGCATCTGAACAAGCAAAAAATAATCCTCTCAAAACATTTGTTGATACAGCAAGTGGTGCACTTCAAAAAGGTGATAAGCTCATTATCACCTCTAGTGAACTCCTCGACATCATCTCCATCGAACAGCTCCAAAAAAATGCACACGCATTTTCCTGCAAGGACTTCGTACAATTTATATCAACTGTACTCATCAACGAATATTCTCTCGCAGCAACGATGATCATCGATGTCGAAGAAAAGATTATTCACGAACAAGAAGAACAGACAACAGAAGGAGAATCTGATAATGATCATGATGCTAAGACAGAGAAGCTACCACCTACAAAAAATGTTTTTGATGCAAAAACTTTCAGAGAAAAGGATGATACATCTGCACCAAGTGCGACACCTATAACATCATCTAAAACAGAATCAATAACGCCTGATAGTGACAAAAAGCCAACGGCCTACACTGACGATCGCACAGGACATATTTACATACAGGGTGATAAAAAATCATCACCGACCTATAGTACAATACACTTTACACCAATGTTTGACCATACAAAAGACATTATGAGTGATGTCTCTTATGCTACAAAAAAACGCGCTGGACGCCTTCACAAAAAAATCCTTGCCGTCATTATCCGCACACCAAAGTACACTGTCATGATCTTCCAACGAATACTGGCGCACAAAAAGCCTTTGACGCTATCACAAAAAAAAGCACATCCTGCACCTGTACCACAAAAAACATCATCTCAGAAAACTGTGAGACAAACCGCACCCGTACCAAAAAAAGAAACATCTATCGTACATACAAAAAAAATGCACACACCACCCTCTCAAGGTTTACGCATCCTAGGCAAAAACTTTTTCACAAACCTTGTCCGTGGCGTACATTACTGCAAGAAGTATGCACAAAAGATTGTCCGAAAAACCTTGATGCAAATTTCACGTATTTTTGATGCACTCAAAAAAAAGCAAGAATTGCCTAGCTCTCACGATACACTAACAGTGCGTGAACGCGCGCAGAACGCCATGCAAAAAATATCCTCCGTGCTGCGCCCAGCACCACGTCGTATCATGCATTTCTGGAAAAGCATGCCCCCACGCTTCAAGCTGATAGCGATTGGTATGCTCTTTTTAATTATTATCATACCAATTCTCATCAAACAATCCCTCTCGCGAGAAGTCATGGTTGTTGAGCAAAAAAACGCACCTGTCTCAAAAACAATCACAACGCAGACACCAACCTCGCCTCAAAATCTTGTTGATGCAAGCACAATCCTTCTTGAAGGCACTGGCTACCGTGACGTTTTTGCCTTTGACGACACTATACTCATAACACGAGATGATAAGATTATATCCATAGACGCACAAGGCATCAAAAAAGAGAATTCTCTTCCTACAAAAAGTGGTATACTTGAAAATGCATCCTTCATGGAAGATCTATCGCTTCTCTTCTTTACGACAGACACTGGTAAGCTCTTCTCATTTAGCCCGATTACAGGAGAGTTTATAGAACAAACAACGCTCGTAAACTACGATTATAACAAAATACGCGCACTTGGTACGTATCTCACGTATCTCTATACTGTCCATGACGATGGCATTACACGCTTTGCACGAACCAATACAGGATTTGGAAAGCCAAATGAGTGGCTCACGGATAACATTGCGTTTACTGACGTGCAAACAATAAACATTGACGATGATATCTATATTATACAAGACAATACACTCCTTAAATTTTTTGCACATAAGCAAAAGAAATTTTCACTATCAAATAATATTTCTCCACACGCACTCTACACGACACCAGAAACAAAGTATGTTTGGATTCTTGATCAAAAAAACACTGCAGTCATTGCACTTAATAAATCTTCTGGCGCCGAAGAAAAACGCGTCAAAGATATGTCATTCGACTTTGCGAAAAAATTCGTAATCAACGAAAAAGACTTGCGTATAACATTTGTCACAGATGACGGAGTTTACCACGTCACACACAAATAGGACTTGCAATATCTTGTACTTTTGTTATACTTCATTGCATATCTTTTCACGACCTTAATTGGTCCGGTCGTCTAATGGTTAGGACGCCAGGTTTTCATCCTGGTAACCGGGGTTCGATTCCCCGTCGGACTACAAAAAAAGGCTTTCTGGATAAAGATGAGAAAAAGAAGCGTATCACATTCAAATATCACTAGTTGTCTGCTATTCAATTAGGTCTTTAAAAAAAACGCTTATCGGCGTTCTTTTTGTTTTGATAATACTACGTAGTATGGATATATCAGAAAATCCTAAAAATTATACTTATTTAAGTTTAGTAAACGCTACTAATGAAAACTATACATAACACACCTGTCGAATATTTTTTGACAAACTTGAATGAAACTTCTAATGCAAAAATTTTTGCACTGCTCGATACAATTGGAGAAGGTACACAAGAAAATATATAGCGAGTATGACGGATATATTTGGTACTGTGCATCAAGGCGTCTATATCCAGCCATGTCTCTATGACAACATCAAAGATACTCTCAAGAGGCCACCGTTAGATACCTGTATCATCTTATCCCGCTCGGGTCGTAGCGAAAATTTCAAACGTCATCATCTGTCACTACAAGAAGTCCATCAATCCGCTCTCTACAAAAAGAGTGTCCTCTAAAACCTATTCCACCCTTCGTATTGTGAAGGGTGTTTATTTTTTCTCCCAAAACATCTGCTATACTACACATACACTATTTTATATATCATATGCTCAATAAAAAAAGTAAATTTTTTGTCAGTGTTGGAGCGATGGCAATCGTCGTAACGATTTCCAATATCCTCGTTGCATACCCTATCAATGATTGGTTAACATGGGCAACCTTTACGTATCCGCTAGCATTTTTTGTCACAGACGTTACAAACCGTATACTTGGCACTGCGCCCGCACACCGTGTTATTTTCGTCGGTTTCATCATTGGCATCATCCTCTCTCTTATCTTTGCACAGCCACGTATAGCATTTGCCTCTGGGACAGCATTTCTTGTAGCGCAGATGCTCGACGTGTTCATCTTTGATAAACTGCGACGCTTGCAATGGTGGCAAGCACCACTCCTCTCATCGACAGTGTCGTCTGCAGTTGATACAATACTCTTTTTTTCACTTGCATTTGCAGGCACAACACTTCCGTGGATTACACTTGGTATCGGTGATTATAGTGCGAAACTTACGATAGCCATACTACTCTTAATACCTTTTCGCTTATTTTACAAAAATATAACGCTCGTTACTACAGAAATAAAAACACTACAATAAAAAGCACATGCCCTTAGGACATGTGTAAAAAGTTTTATAATTATAAGTATGATTGCACTCTAAAAGTCTCGGTGAGCGCCCTTGTTGAAGTAATACGTCAAAATAAGCATCAAGCTATAAATCACAATAACTGATATCTTTGTATCTACTTCTGCAGCGATTATCTCAAACATACCATCACCTCACGTGAAAGAACTACACTCCAACTCTAGCACAAAATCATCATTCTTCCAAACGTGTCCCATTATACTCACACCTTATTTTTGTCTGCAGTAAGCACAATTTCTAGTAAACGCTTCTTGGCCCGGCGTACAAGCGTTCCAACAGTATTAACTGGCTTATCAATAATATTACTAATTTCTTGATATGAAAGATCCTCGAGAAATCGCATACGAATAATATCTTGATATTTTTCTGGTAGTTGTGCGATTGCACTACGCATCTCTTCGCGCAACTCTTTTTGAAACCACCGCTCTAGTGCCAAAGCGTCTACATTAACATGCACCGATTGATTTTTGTGTACCAAGGTTTCATCATCAAAAGAAACTGTTTGCTTTTTATTTTTACGTGTAATAGATGTCACAGCCTCATTGTGTGCAATCGTATAAATCCATGATGAGAATTTCTTTGTTGTATCAAAAGAGTTGATATTCCTATGTGCTTTAATAAAGACTTCTTGCATCACATCATCAGCTGCATCACGCGTATGAACATAACGCAAGACGTAGTACAAGAGTTTTTCTCGATAACGTTCGCTCACCATATCAAAAATAGCATCATCACCTTTTTGCACACGCTTGATCAAAGACTCATCAGTTTCGTCCGTGATGTCTTTTCCTTCTTGTCTTTTCATGCTTTAATGGTAGCATGAATATACTTGGAATTGAAACATCCTGTGACGAAACTGCCGTCGCCATAATTGAAAAAACTGATGACAATGTGATTGTACGTGCAAATGTTGTCTCTTCGCAAATTGAACTGCACCGAGCATGGGGTGGCGTTGTGCCAAATCTTGCTGGACGTGAACATGCGAAAAACATCATTCCTGTCTTAGAAGAAGCTTTGTCTACAGCAAAAATATATCGCGAAGACATTGATCTGATTGCTATCACATCTGGACCAGGTCTTATACCTGCGCTCCTGATAGGCGTAACCACAGCGAAAGTGCTCGCATATAGCCTTCGCAAACCACTCTTGGGCATCCATCATATCGAAGGACATATTTATGCCAATTGGCTTCCCCTTGACGTACAAAATTCTCCAAAAGCGATAGCTACCAACGACCAAAAACCATCCTTTCCTGCATTATGCCTCGTTGTTTCTGGTGGACATACTCAGATCGTCCTCATGCCTGACCACTGTACCTATACCATCATTGGACAAACGCAAGATGATGCTGTTGGCGAAGCTTTTGACAAAGTTGCGCGACTCCTCGGACTTCCCTATCCTGGTGGACCAGAGATTGCATCATGCGCAGAAAAGTACAATACTGACACCAATCCACATACCATCACACTTCCTCGCCCGATGATAAAAAGTGACAATTACAATTTCTCATTCTCAGGCATCAAGACCGCCGTCCTCTATACTGTACGAGAATATCAAAAAACAATCATTTGCAAAAATACGCCTCACAAAAACACGATTAGTAAAAAAGAATATGATGCGGTCGTCTTGCCAGAAAAGTTTGTACAGGCTGTCGCACACGAGTTTCAAAAAGCAACGATTGAAGTCCTAGTATATAAGACTGTATGCGCGAGCAAAGAACATGCTGTTGCAAGCGTCCTCATTGCTGGTGGTGTCAGTGCCAACATCTATCTGCGTAATCAACTTCGTGATGCACTCAAAGAAAATTGTGCCACCATTACCTATCATGTGCCACTATTAGAATATTGCCTCGATAATGCAACAATGATTGCCATGGCTGGAGCATATCGCTGGAGTGTGATGACAAAATCGCAAAAAGAAAATGCTAAAAATGGCTGGCTTTCTCTTTATGCAAATCCAAATCTCCCCATGACGTCACTCGAGCAATAAATAAAAATGCACAATAACTATATTGTCGTGATATGTGTAATCAACTCAGAAAAATCCTCTTGTAAAAAATGTCCTCGATCTTGAAAGCGATGCATTTGTGCATACGGGAGGAGTTTCGCATATTGCTCTGCATCAGAAAACGGTACCACAGGGTCATTTGTCGAGTGATAAATATGAATTTTCTCAATACTCTCTGCGAGCACAGAGACGCTTTTCGCATCAATAAGGTTAAAATCCTCCAACGGCTCGTCTGGCGTGTCTCTTATAGGTGCCGCAATGAGGTGTAATTGCGCTATGTGTACAGGAAATTCTTGCATAGTGAGATACTTCACCAAAAAAATTCCGCCAAGAGAGTGCCCAATCAAAATGACATCATCATCCATAAGTGGTACATATTTCTCAAACCATATTCTCCATTGCACATAACGTGCATTCTGTGATGATGGCATAGATAGTAAAAAAACCTGATAATCATCTCCGAGTGTCTCTGGCAATGTGTCACGCCATCGTTTCGTTGCGTCTCTCGCGAGAACACGCTCCAATGGGTACGCATTGAGATACTGAAGATATTCTTTGTCTGATGACCATACATTGCCACCATGGATTGCAAACACTTGTTTTTTCATAAACGCTTTCATTAACGGCAAATTGTGCTTGTGCTACCAATTATTAAATACATCGTATATTCAAATTCAAAAAACAATAGAGCATTCTTTTATTGTACGATATCATCCTGATCAACAATATCGCCTACTATGTGCACGCCTTCTGCCCTGAGCTTTGCAATCTTCTCATCAGTGCCGTACGCATAGTCCCCTATATGACTGTCGCTCTTGATAACACGGTGACATGGCACACGTTTGAGATCAGGGTTTTTATTCATAAGTGTGCCGACGACACGTGCTGCACGAGAGCTACCAGCGTAGCGAGCAACCACACCATAGCTCATCACTTTGCCTCGTGGAATACCTGCAATAATATCATACACTTTTTGTGCAAATGACTTTCCCATAGCGCGTAATAGCTAGTACAAAAAGTAAAAAAAACTGATAGCAATAGCAGCTATTATAATGGCAAGGATAATAAATATGTACATGCCTCGCATCATGCCTACCATAAGATCAGGGTGATCTTTTTTGATAACATGGTTCAAAATAATGATAACGATAACTGCAATGAGCGAAAAAGACATCGTTCCAAAAAGTCCGATGGCAAGTCCACCCCAATACGCACCACCGTCCTTCTTTTGTGCTTGTGTGACACCATCACTTTCTGCATCAGTATAAACAGCTTCTACAGCCTCAAATATATCTTTTGGCGTGTGTCCTATATCCTTCAATTGCTGCACGAGTACTTCTTGCTTATGGATACCCTTATTATTTTTCAGATACTCTATAATTTCTTGGTTCATAAATGTTTTTAGTGAATACTTTTACGTGCAAGCGTGGTATAAAGATCACGCATCAATTTAGCGTCATCCAATGCATTATGAAGATCGTACGCAGAAAGATCAATACCAAATTTCTTATAAAAAATTTCCTTTTCATCATCAATTGTACGCGCTGGATTGAGTCCCATACCAAAGAGAATTGATGCAAAATCAATCGGGATACGATTGATAGGCTCATCACCATTCTCAAAAAGTACATGAAAAAATGCCATATCACGCTGATTGACTGTCGCGACAAGATGCGGTGCACTTGCGCCACAGAATGTGCGAATTTCGTCGCGCGCTTCCGCAAGCGTAATTGATGCTCCTGTCAAAAATGGCAAAACATGTTCCCGCGTCCAATTTGTCACTTTGCTATCATCATACGGCAATTCAAAATAGAGCTCACGCGTCCCATCAAGTGAGATCATCCCAACAGCAATAAGATCATCAGTGCATGCATCCATGCCTGTAAATTCTGCATCAAAAAAAACGATATCATCGCTAAACGGTGTAAATTTCTCTTCTGGTATACTCATACTCTTACTATACCAAAAATATGCAAGAGATGCTATACTCTATCTATGCAAAATATCATCAAAATTACAAATCTCTCCAAAGTGTACAAAGATGGATTCCGTGCGTTAGACAACATCAACCTCACAATTCATGATGGTGAAATTTTTGCATTACTCGGTGCCAATGGTGCTGGCAAAACAACGCTCCTTGGCATCATCGCAGGCATCATCACAAAGACAGAAGGCTCTGTCCACGTCATGGGCAAGGACATCATTGATGATTATCGGTTCACACGATCTCTCATTGGACTTGTACCGCAAGAAGCCTCACTTGATCCGTTTTTGCCCGTTGGGCAATCATTACGATACCAACGTGGTTTTTATGGCAAGCCAGCTGATGCAGATTTAATTGAACGCACACTCAAACAACTGTCGCTCTGGAAAAAACGCGAAACACTCATCCATACACTTTCTGGCGGTATGAAACGTCGCGTCTTGATTGCTAAAGCGCTTATGAATGAACCAAAAATTCTCTTCCTTGATGAGCCTACAGCTGGTGTTGACGTTGAACTTCGCAAAGATATGTGGAATATTGTTCGCACACTAAAAGCAGGTGGTACAACAATTATCCTCACGACACATTATATCGAAGAAGCTGAAGAAATGGCTGATCGCATCGGCATCATTGACAAAGGTATGCTCGGCATCATCGAACGAAAAGATATCCTCATGAAAAAATTTGGTACCAAAAAAATGAGTATCGTCCTTAGCACATACCTCAAAAAAATACCTGATACCTTATCAATGTACAATCTTATACGCGAGAATGATGGCACACGACTCACATACACCTACACAAAAAATGAGAAAACGGGTATCGCGGGACTGCTCACTGATATCAAACAAGCTGGGCTGGTGGTGCATGACATCACAACACAGGAGAGTTCTCTTGAAGAAATTTTTGTTACACTAACAACAAAATGATGAATTGGATTGGATTTAAAACAATTTTCAAAAAAGAACTTGACCGTACATGGGCTGTTTTTATGCAAGCAGTACTCTCTCCTGTCATCACAACAATTCTTTACTTTGTCGTTTTTGGTACAGCAATCGGGAATCAAATCAAAATGTCTGGTGATATTTCCTATGCACAATTTATCGTACCTGGACTCATCATGATGGCGCTCATCACAAATGCAATGAGCGCTTCATCTAGTGGTATCTACTTCCAAAAATTTATTGGCACAATCGTTGACATCCTCGCAGCACCAATTTCATATATCGAAATTGTTATGGGCTATGCGCTCGCAGCAATGTCTCGCGCACTCGTCATTGGTATCATCATCTATATCGTCGCATTTACCTTTACAGGTATCCTCATCGTCCATCCATTCTTTACCGTCTTCTTTAGTGCGCTAACAGCGCTCGGATTTTCCTTTTTTGGACTGATGATTGGTCTCTGGGCAAAAGATTTTGAACAACTTTCATTTATCCCAACGCTCATCCTCACGCCATTATCATTTCTTGGTGGTGTTTTTTATTCCATCGAAATGTTACCCGCTATCTGGCAAAAAGTTACGCTCATCAATCCTATCTTCTATATGGTTGACGGCTTGCGATGGGGATTCTTTGGCACATCATCTGTTGCACCATCAACAAGTATATTCATCGTAAGCATACTCATCATTTTTTGCACAATTGTCCTCCGCTGGATGTTTCGGACAGGCTACAAAATCAAAGACTAAGAGACATGATCTATGGCCTTACTGCAACGCTTGTGTGATGACTTCTAAAGGAAATGTTTTTATCCTTTTATTTTGTTGTGTTATTGCTGTCGCTATATGAATAGATGTAACAGGAAGACCATTTTTTATAAAGACGTCAAAAATATCAGTGTCAAGTTTTTGATTTACGAGTCAAACAAGAAGAGCTCCTTTTTTGCCTTGTTTGTGAATTTTTGTCCCATCACAAAGGTAACGTTTGTGAGCGATATAATGTCCAGGTACACCAGCTCCATGCAAGAGAATAAGTTGTATATCCGAGTTTTGTTTATGAAAAATTTTTACAGAGCGCGCAATTTATTGTAAAAGAATGCGATACACACGTAAATAGTTACTATTTTTGTATATTGCAATGCTTTCACCGATTTTGAGGATATATATTTTTTTCATAAAGATAGTATATAATGAAGCGCCTCTATTGTGTTTTATGGACAAATAGTAGTACCTCCTTCTTAGATATTATTTTTTGTTTGGTGTGGTACAATAGTAGTATCAAATCCATAGAAAAATAAAATACATGAACATCGTCGATTACAAAAATATGACATGGGTTGATCTCGAAAACCCCGCCGATAAAGATATCTCCTATTTACGTGAAAACTTCAATATCCATCCCCTTGCAATCGAAGAATTCTCCATGCCAACCTACCGACCACGTGCAACAAAATATACCAATTGCCTCTTTGTAAGTGTTCACATACCTCTTTTTGACACAGAGAAACGCACAACGTACGCTGGTGAAGTTGACATCATCCTCACACCAACCCATATCGTCACGGGGCATCGCAAATCGATTTTTCAAATCAGCGACTTCATGGAAAAGCTCCAAAAAAGTGAAGGTAAACGACGCCTCTACATGAGCAAAACGCCGTCACACCTCCTCTATGAAATTTTGGCACTTCTCATCGAATCCTGCTTTCCGCGACTTGATCATATTGCAAGAAACATTGATGCTATCCAAGACGCTGTTTTCAATGGCGAAGAACGTGCTATGGTGCGTGAGATCAGCATCGTGAAACGCGACATCCTCAATTTTCGCCGCACCATTATGCCGCAACGTACGATTCTTGAATCTCTCACCGTGCAACCTGGCAATGTCGTTGCGCCTGACATCAAAGCATACTTTCAAGATCTCATTGGCACAAATATCCGTCTCTGGAACATGCTTGAGAGCGCCAAAGAAACAATCAGTTCCCTAGAAGAAACCAATAACTCTCTCCTCTCACAAAAAATCAACAGTAAAATGCGTGTCCTCACGATGTTTTCTGTTCTGTTCATTCCGATGACACTCTATGCAAATGTCTTGGGTATCAATGTCATCACGCCACTAGGTAATCATCCTTATGGATTTGCAATCCATCTCACTGCGATGCTCTTTATTTCTCTTTTGACATTGGGTATTTTCAAAATCGCAAAGTGGCTCTAATTTACAGCTTATTCCATCCACATGCTTTCACTCTACAATACCGTACACAATACTAAAAAGGTATTTACTTCGCTACAACAAGGTAAGGTTGGTATGTATACCTGTGGGCCTACCGTCTATGATTATATCCACATTGGCAATCTCCGTGCCTATGTTAGCGCCGATCTCTTGCGACGCTATCTCACCTATAGCGGATATGAAGTGCGCAGTATCAAGAACATCACTGATGTCGGACACATGACAGATGACGATTTAGCACAAGGCGAGAGTGGTGAGGACAAAATGCTCAAAAAAGCACGTCTAGAAAAAAAAGATCCTTTGGAAATCGCACGCTTTTATGAAAATGCTGCAAAAGAAGATGAATTAGAAATCAACATTCTCCCAGTAAGTTTTGCACCTCGTGCGACAGAGCATGTCCCTCACATGATTGCAATGATTGAAAAACTCATCGCAAGTGGTTTCGCATATGTGTCCAATGGCAATGTTTTTTTTGATGTCGCCAAAATGCCAAAATATGGTAACTTGTCTGGTAACACACTCGAACAGCTCACAATTGGCGCACGCCTCAGCGACCCTCATCCAGACAAGCGTCATCAATGGGATTTTGCACTCTGGCTTAAAGCACCAAAAGACCACCTCATGCAATGGGATTCTCCGTGGAGCCGTGGATATCCTGGTTGGCATATTGAATGTTCTGCTATGAGTACAGAATACCTAGGATCAACACTTGATATCCACACAGGAGGAGAGGATAATATCTTTCCACATCATGAAGCAGAGATTGCACAAAGCGAATGCGCTACAGGCGTACCATTTGTCCGTTATTGGGTACATGTGCGCCATCTCCTTGTTGATGGCAAAAAAATGAGCAAGTCTAGCGGAAATTTCTATACACTTACTGATATCAAAAAACGAGGCTTTGCACCTGCTGATCTCCGCATGCTCTACCTCATGTCACACTACCGCTCTCAGATGAACTTCACATGGCAAAGCCTTGCGCAAGCACAAAAGAACCGTGAAACAATCAATCGCTTCTTTATGCGTCTTCATACGTCAAGCACAGATGATATGGAGAGCAAAGAGCTTAACATCAAAACATATAAAATAGGCTTTGACACAGCAATGGATGATGATCTGAATACACCAAAAGCTATCGCTGTAATCCTTAACCTCATCACCGCTGGTAATGCACACCTTGATGCTATGCCTATCACAAACTCTACAAGTGTCATCGTATTCCTCAAAAAAACAATTGAAACTGTCTTTGGTATACCATTAGATGTCAATATGACAATTACACTCCCTACAGAAATCCAAGTGCTCGTACGTGCGCGTGCGCAAGCACGTACGAACAAAGACTTTACTAAGTCAGATCGCTTGCGTGATGCAATTACAGACAATGGATTTATTATAGAAGACACTCCAGAAGGTCAAAAAATCACAAAACAATAGAGGCACTCCATTAGGACTGCCTCTTCTTTACCTCGATAATCATAAAATTATTTTATGATTCCTCTGCATCCGCAAACTGTTGCGAATACTTTTCTCGCAGATGTGAGTACTCCTTGCTGTCCACATTTATAATGCCTGTTATGACGTCTCCCGTTTGCATATAAAACAGCCTTTTTGCTCTTTCGATACGTCCATTAAGATGATGATGATAGACAGGGAAAACACCGCGTACCTCCTTTGGAGGTATTTGCGCGAGTCCATAACACCCTAGCTGAACCTCTCTTAGAATTGCGATATGTTGCATGTGTACAAGCGTACTACCCTCTCCTCCAACTGGTATCATATTTACAATCATTACGTACCTCCACAGGTAATTCGTGATATCCTCTTTATAAGGATGCTAATCAACGATGTGCAAAATACCTCTCTTGACACTTTCGAGAATATCAAGGGATTTCTGCATATTTGCATACACATCTTCTGCCTCAGACTCCTCAATGTAAACCATTTCATCAAGAGGATATTCCACATCACCTCTGTCCGTAAGCCGAAGTGGCATGCATCTGATACGCTCTGTGATATAGTTGAGATTGTTACATCGTGGTGCTAAATCTCTGATCGCTTCCAAATATTCTTTGGAGATCTGCTTCGTGAAAGACATCGGCCACGGCACAGCACCAACACAACAAAGTGCAAATTGTTGCTCTAAGTACATGACAGTATTTTCATAATTTGCATTGTAAAACGGACTTGCATTCATTACATACCTCCACAGATAGTTAGTAACACTTCCTTTTTAGCACACATTACAAATATTGTCAAATAAAATCTTTACACATACTGTCCCCATGTCCTCCACATGTCGCTTTGTGTACATTTGCTATAATACAGAGACACATAACAACAAATCATGACATCCCAAAAACAATCAGATCTCCGTATGCCTCCGCATGCTGATGAGGCAGAACAATCCGTGCTTGGCGCTCTCATGCTCGATAAAGACGCTATTGTAAAAATTGCAGACCTCCTCCACGTTGGTGATTTTTACAAAGATACACACAACACAATTTACGAAGCAGCTCTTGATCTCTATGCAAGTACTGATCCGATTGATGTCCTCAGTCTTTCCAATAAACTTGAAGAAAAAAAGCAACTTGATGCTATCGGCGGTTCCAGCACGCTCACAGAATTTGTATCGCGTGTCCCAAGCGCATCCAATATTACCTATTATGCCAAGATTGTACAAAAAAAGGCTGTTCTCAGGCGCCTTATTTCAGCAGCAGCAGAAATTGGTGAGATGGGTTACAACGAAGCAGAAGATATCGAAAAAGTCCTTGATGAAGCTGAGCAAACACTTTTTGCAATTTCGCAAAAATCAATAAAACAAGAATTTACACCTATCAAAACAATCCTCGGTGAAGCATTTGATCGACTTGATGAGTTACACAAAAACAAGGGCGAGCTTCGCGGTGTCCCAACAGGATTTACAGATCTAGATAAATTGCTCTCTGGTTTCCAAAAATCAGATCTCATCATTCTCGCCGCACGACCATCTGTCGGAAAGACATCTCTTGCACTTGATATTGCACGTCAAGCAGCTGGCATAGCCAATGTCCCTGTCGGTATTTTTTCTCTTGAGATGTCAAGCGACCAGCTTGTTGATCGTATGATTGCCGCTGAAGGCAATATCGATTTGTGGCGCTTACGTACGGGTAATCTCAAAGATAGTGACTTTGCAAATATCAGTGACACTATGGGAAAACTCTCTGAAGCACCAATCTATATTGATGATGCAGCAAGCGCCAATATCATGGAGATACGCACAATGGCACGTCGTCTCCAGTCGGAGCATGATCTCGGTCTCATTATCATTGACTACCTCCAGTTGATGGAAGGTCGTAGCAAGGAAAATCGTGTCCAAGAAATATCTGAAATTTCTCGTGGACTCAAAAACCTCGCCAAAGAGCTCAATATCCCTGTTTTAGCACTGTCGCAGCTTTCTCGTGCAATTGAATCGCGACCTGATCAACGACCAAAGCTCTCTGACCTTCGCGATTCTGGATCTATTGAGCAAGATGCTGATGTTGTCATGTTTATCTACCGTGAAGACCGCGTAAATCCTGATAGCGAAAATAAGGGTATGGCAGATATTATCGTCGCCAAACATCGTAACGGACCCGTGGGGAGTGTACCGATGTTTTTTCAAGAAGAGTCTGCTTCATACAAAAATCTTGAACGTGTCCATACGGAAGCACCCATCGAAGAATCCTAGCACACACTACGTCTATCTCATTATAAAAAATACTTTCTCTAAAGTTTTCTTATGTACCCAAAGATATTTCAACAACTCATTGATCATTTTTCCCATCTTCCCGGCATTGGACCAAAGATGGCAGAGCGCCTCGTCCTCTCCCTCTTCAAAGAAAATGCCAAAGTATCCGAATCTTTTGCTGATACTTTACGTGCGCTCCATGATGTGCGTACATGTACACAATGCTACAATATCTCCAACGATGATATCTGTACAATTTGTGATGACAAAACGCGCGATCATGACTTTCTATGCATCGTCGAAGAACCACTTGATCTCATTCCTATTGAACGCACACGATCCTACAAAGGTCTTTATCATGTCCTTGGTGGGACGCACACAACCAAAAAGAACAACCACCTCACAATAAGCGCTCTCGACAAACGCATCACAACGGATCCGCCAAAAGAAATCATTGTTGCAACTAATTTTACAACTGAGGGCGATGCTACAGCATTTTATCTACAAAATCACCTCGCAGATACACACATACCCATCACACGTCTTGTACGTGGACTTGCGACAGGATCAGACATTGAGTACGCTGATGATCTCACGCTTCAAAGTGCCTTGACAAACCGTACCAAGATGGTATAGTATCAACAGTTCCTTCAGAAAGGTAATTATCATGCTTACAATTCCTAAATTTTTTTTGAAAATCAAAAAAAACCATAGATACTATTGTGGTGATGCTACGCCCATCAGCGCACGTGATGCTGGTAATATGCATCTCACACATGATGGAACATGGACCTGTTCACAACAATTCGTTATCGCAACAAGTAGTCCAAAACCTGATCCTCAAAAAAAATGAAGTATATTTTTTGAAAAAACACTCAGAAAAAAAATAAGACCCACATCATATAGATGCAGGGTCTTTTCTTTTTCCATAAAAGTACACTCACTATAAAAAATATAAAAAACCTCACTTATCATAAGGTTTTTCTCAAAAGAAGTTTTGTATGAGCTAGCTTACCTTCGTAATCTCTACTTCTGTATAGGCTTGTTTATGACCAAACTTTAGCTTGTATCGCTTCTTCGCTTTGTGTTTGATACCCCATACTTTCTTGTGGCGACCTTGCGCAATAATCGTGCCTTCGACTGTAGCGCTTTCGACAAAAGGTCCTCCTACCGTTACATCTTTGTCATCACCCAAAAAAAGCACTTCAGAGAATACTACTTTCTCACCCTCTTTTTGGTCAAGCTTCTCTACCTTAATTTTGTCACCTTTGGTAACTTTATACTGCTTGCCACCTGTTTTGATTACTGCTAGCATTGTTTTATCCCAATAAATTATTCAAAAAAGAAAACGGCATGTT
The DNA here is from genome assembly GCA_034780735.1 of Hyalogyrina grasslei. Taxonomy (NCBI): domain Eukaryota; kingdom Metazoa; phylum Mollusca; class Gastropoda; family Hyalogyrinidae; genus Hyalogyrina; species Hyalogyrina grasslei. The sequence goes on from JAUZSW010387736.1 coordinate 23,165, forward strand.
TGCCCGTCTCAGCGAATCACACGAACCCGTACACAGAAGTATACCACACCAGTCATTTCTGTCAACAGGCTCCTTATGCACCTTTGACAACATCTGCTATACGCTGTGCAACACGTACATCAAAAGGGTTGGGGATGATTTCTGTGGGAGAAGGTGTGTCGACACACGCAGCAATTGCTTCCGCAGCATGCACAAAAACAATATCATCAAATTGCTTTCCCGTCCCAAGGATACCCCGAAAAAGACCTGGGAATGCGAGAACATTGTTGATTTGATTGGGAAAGTCACTGCGCCCTGTCGCAACAACGAAAGCTCCAGCTGTATGTGCATCCTCTGGCATAATTTCTGGCTCAGGATTTGCCATCGCAAAAATAATTGGCTTTTTTTGCATTGACGCAATCATAGTAGTGGAGAGAATGCCTGGTGCGCTTACACCAATAAAAATATCTGCACCGACAAGTGCATCCTCCATACTCCCACATATCTGCATAGGATTTGTCAGTGTGCAAAGACGCTTTTTGCTTTCGTTCAAATTTGTGCGCTCATCACAGATAACGCCCTTACTATCACATGCTATGATATTTTTTATACCATAGACAAGTAAAATTTTTGCAATTGCGACACCAGCCGCACCAGCACCAGATAATACGATACGGAGCTCCTCCTTTTTGCCACCACGGAGCTTAATCGCGTTAATGAGTCCAGCAAGGACAACTGTTGCTGTACCATGTTGATCGTCATGCATAACAGGAATATCAAGCTCTTTACGCAACCGTTCTTCGATTTCAAAACATCGTGGTGCGCTGATATCCTCAATATTAATACCTCCAAATGTCGGTGCGATTTGCTTGATTGCTGTCAAAATTTCCTCTGTATCCTGCGTATCGAGACAAATAGGAAATGCATCAACATCTGCAAAGCGCTTGAAAAGTGCTGCCTTACCTTCCATCACAGGAAGCGCTGCCAAAGGGCCAATATTTCCTAAGCCTAGGACGGCACTACCATCTGTTACAATTGCGACAGTATTTTTTTTGATTGTAAGCGCATATGCTTGTGCGGGATCATCATGAATTGCTTTGCAAACACCAGCAACGCCTGGCGTGTAGGCAAGCGAGAGATCCTCTGCACTTTCAAGTGATACCTTGTTTTGCGTACCAATCTTCCCACCACAGCTCTTGTGTAACGCAATTGCACGTTCGTATACATTCATAAAAATTGTACTATCTACTTATTTTTCCATAGTACTCCTCATTAACATTCATTTCAAGTGCAAAATTATTTTTCTCTAACTTTTATCACTCTCTATTTTTCATGTAGAAAACAAAAAAGACCGCTATGTATATAGCGGTCTTACACCATAAAGACACTTTCATTTTTTAAAGTGTTTAACTTCTTCATAAAATGAGACTTGCACTTCTTCCTGCGATATAATTGCATTTTCAAATTCTACAAATCCTTGTCGCAATAGTATGAAAGCTCTTATCTCAGGAGATTTAGATAAACGCGTAAGCTCTCCTCTACGACTAAATGAAGCACACAAAGATCCGCTTTTTTGAAAGCACATTTTCAATCTTCCAAAAGAACAATCTTCAATGACAGACCGCAGGATAATTCTCTCTTGCTCCGATGCATTAATCATTCCGCATATTTCATAAAAATTATAAAGTGACTCTTTCGCTGTAATCCATAAATCAAGCATATCTTGCACAGCTCTCGGGTTTGCACAAACCTCCAATTGCAACATTGCCTCACAAAGAACCTTATATTCGTCATGGACCACACATGCCTTCTCATATTGAGAGTACGCGAAACGCAGACGTCGTCTGTTCATGTCGCTTTGACTAAGTACTTGCAAAAATCTCATTTTTACATCAAGCGCATCTTCACGATATTTCACTTCTGACCTCCTTTTTCCAATTATTAACGTACAGTTTTATTATTATAAGTCAGCAACCACACCTTGTCAATGACGCGCCTGTCTTACTAAGTAGTTTGATAATACAAATATCAAAAAGGTCGCTATATATATAGCGACCTTACACCACAAAGGTACTTTCATCTTTCAAAGTGTTTGACATCTTCATAAAATGTTATATGTACTATTTCGTGAAATATAATTGACTTCATAATATATTGAGAAAAATATTTCATAAACATGAGTGCTCTTAATTCAGGTGATTTTGATAGAACATTTGATTCCCCTCTGGTACCAAATGGTACTGAAAGCACAACACTACAATCAAAGCAAATTTCTAACATCCCTATAACATGTGCATCTGTAATAATTGATTGGAGCAAGGACTTTTCATGGTCAGACGTATTTAATACCTTACATACCACGTGAAACTGCTGTAAACATTCTTTTGCAAAAATCCATACTTCAATACCTTCTTTCATATTTGTAAAATCAGTGTACCGCTCCAATGTCAACATTTCATCACAGAGAGCCTTGTTTTCACTTGAAATTGTACCGAGCAAATACTGTTCCTGCGCAGTTCGTAACTGTTGTATACTCATATTGCTATCTTTGAGTACTTGCAGAAATTTTATCTCTTTATCATTATGATAATTCATTTTCTACCTCCTTTTTTAATTGTAAAAGTACAGCTCACTATTATATATGTAAACATCACATTTGTCAAGAAAACAACGCCTCTCACCAAAATACGAACATATTTTGTAAAAACTACTAACTGTCTGTTTTCTCCAATAATTGTTGTTCCAAATTACCAATACTGTCATAAATCCCTGTATCCAAAATACGACTTTCAATTTCTTTATCAAATCCCATAATAATTGCAATGCCCACAAAGAGAAAAATAATTGCAAGTACTCGTTTGAACCATCCATGTGGATTTGCAGCAACTTCTAAACGTGATGTGAGCTTCTGACCCAAGAATGCAATACCCAAAAGAACCAGAGAAAGTCCCAGTGCGTATGCAATTAAGTACACAAATCCTGTAGCAAAGCTCTGTGGCAAAACTGTTGCAATAATAATCGCATACGTCGGTGAACATGAACTGAATACGGGTCCCAACGCTCCGCCAATCATGACATCTCCCCAAAAACTTTTCTTTTGTGCGCCTGATGCAATTACACGATTTGCACGCCCTGACGAAAATTTCATTGCAACTTTTTCCCATGCAGAGGGAAAAAGCGTAATCACACCAAAGAAAATCAAAATACCACCAGAAAGATAACTCCAAAACTCACGAGGAATGTCGATGAATGCCGTCGTCACTTTGAGAAGTAACGTGAAGACAATCACGCTCACTGCAAGCGAGCCTGTGATGATAAAAGGTTTGATCTTTGAACGCACATCACTCATACTACCACCAATAATAATTGGCAATAACGGCAAAACGCATGGCGCGAGCACTGTGAGCACACCCGCAATAAATGAGATGAGGAGTAAAGTCATAATGAGATATTAAGAATTTAATTTCATAGAACATAGGCGCCCGATAAAATCATCCCTCAGCGATGTCTCACCCAAGAACGTTTGTCCGAGGGCGAGATGCCAAAAATCTATTTCTGCATACTTGCAACAACATGATCAATTGTTGGGCTACCGAGCCATTTCTTGATCAATGTGCCATCCTTATCAACTTGCACAAAAGTATGTTGTTGTGTCACACGATATTTTTTCTTCAAATCAGTTGCTGTATCAAAATCAACTTTGAGAATAGTAACGCCGCTTGGAATTTTATCCAAATTTGAAGTTATATTTTTTTCAAAAGCGCGACAACTCGGACACCACGGCGCAGAGAAATCAAGGATTGCGCCATTATTTGCGATAATCTTTTCTGGTACATAATCACCATACGTACCCACGCCATCATGCACTCCCGTCATTTTTTCACCTGTCTCTTTTAAAGCCTCGCCCACCACTTTCCTACCTTCTGTGACAGCCATCTCTCTACCATCACTAGCAATTTCTTTTCCCCGCTCAAGTGCGACACCTCCCTGTTCTTGCAATGTCTCTGTACCTTTTTGCGCTACGTCTTGTGCTATATTCTTTGCATTTTGTACACGCGCATCACTTGGGCGATTAAAGACATATATTGTACCTGCACCAATGATAAAAAGAATACCAAGTACAATTGGCCATGATACACCGTTCTTTGTTCTATGATTCATAAATTTATATGTTATTATTTATATATCTAGTATAGCAAGCAGCAAAAAAATGTCAAGTACACTTTACATGACATTGTGTATAATCTATAATTCTCTATTTTCTTATACGTTACGCTGAGCCCAAATACGCCCAAGGACGCGTCCAACGAGCATTGCAATAAACGCTGCCGAAAGCCATGGATTAACAGCATGCTCAATGATACCAGTATATACAATTCCAGCAATCAGTGTAAATCCGCCAAAGAAAAAAGAAATTTGTGCAGCGATAGATCGGTGCCTTTCTTCACGCTCATCAGAAGCACGTTCATGCCATGAAAGTGTAGCGAGGACGGCAAAAATGATAACAATCAATGAATACGCCATCATTGTCATCCCTTGTGGTAGCAATGGAAAATAGCACACACATGCAATAGAAATCAGAATAATAATCAAAATAGAATCCTTGAGAATAAATTTTTGCATAAAAGATTTTTATAAATTTAAAGATATTTATAGTATACATATCTACATATACACTATCATGATAAGAAAAATATTTTTTCCACAGGTTTTTTGAAGTGTTGTGCAATTTTGAGTGCCAATAAAACAGATGGTGTATAGTTTCCTTTTTCAATAGCAATAATTGTTTGACGTGTCACACTGACAGCATTTGCAAGGTCCTGTTGACGGATGCCCAGTGCCTTACGGCACGTCAATACGCAATTCCCTACAATTTTTTCACATGATCTACTCATAACAGCATCATAACACGTCTTCATTTCCATGTCGAGGCAACTTTACAAAATGCGCATCAAAATATCAAGTCTATTTCACAAACTTCAATAATCGTTTACTGCACTTTTTAATACAAAAAAACAGCACCGATATTTATCGATGCCGTAAGGCTTTGTGATTTACACCATCATTATCACCTTGCCGCTAGCTATTTCACCAAGATTTTTCTTTTTTGCCAAAAGTTTACACGCAATCAGATTCGTTGTCACAAATGTGACGTAATCACGTTTTGCAACAGCATTTTTATTACCCGTTACCAAGATACCACGCTTTCGATTAAATACATTAACGCAATCATTTCCATCAATTGCTATTTCGTATGGATTATCTGGATACCGCCAAGCATTATTGCCATGATTTGGTTTTGTCGTGACACATGTGATGTTACCGATAATGGCATCCATAATTGTTACAAGAAAAAGCTCCTTGTTACCATTCCTTACAATCAAAATGTCTTGTTCTCCACCAATCATTTTTGGTATCCTACACAAAAACTCTTTTTTTGTCTTTATGAGAGTTGCCTTAAAAGAAGCTGCGATAATTTCTGGTTTTTTAACAAAACCCATCATCACAAGTAAGTTTTTTTCATTATTGAATTGCACGCTACTCATATAAATCTCCTTTTTTTAAAGAAACCGTGAATTTACGGTATTCATACTATACCACATTTTTCAATTTTATGCAAGTCATCGCTATAATGTCTAAATATATGCTTGATAGAGCGCTAGTATCTATACATTTACTACACAATCTCTTTTTCATCACGCATAAAAATATAGTAAACAACTGGAATAAAGAACAGCATGATGACTCCTGAAAACAAAAGACCTGAGATGATTGCGCCACCGAGACCCATCCAGACAGGGTCACTCAATGTTATAGGTGTAAGACCAATTACTGTCGTAAGTGATGAGAGGAGAATTGGCTCCAAACGACTTGACGCCCCTTCTACAATCGATTGTTGATATCCCATACCAACACTCTTATTAGCATTGATTTGCGAAATGATGATGATTGCATTATTGACAACAATACCAAAAAGTGCGAGTACCCCAATGAGCGCAGGAAATGAAAGTGGTATCCCAAAAAGGGCAAATACTATAAAAACACCACTCGCCGCAAGAGGAATTGTAAGGAGGACGATAGCTGCTTTGCGATACGATTTCAAATGAACAATAAGTGTAAGAAAAATCAAAGCGAATGCCAAAAGCATTCCCTGCAAAATTGATTGAACGGACTCGTTATTTTCTTCGTTAGCACCACCAGATGACCATGTGTATCCCCTTGGAAGATCCATCTTCTTATTAATGATTGTTTCAATTTCCGTATTCACATCAACAAGGTTTGCTTTGCCCCGCAGTCCTGCGCTCAATGTAACGACACGATCAAAATCAGATCGGTCGATACGACTGATACTTTGCGAGAGTTCAAACCTGCCAAGCGTTTCCAGTGGAAAGTTGCCCTGTTGCGTCGCAATCATCACACGTCCGAGACTTGCAACATCAGGATGTTCTATACTCAAACGCAAGACAATGTCTCTTTTTTTGGCAAGGCTTGCAAGTTCCACATCTTCTGCAAGTGTCACGCCACTTGCATAGAGGCGTAGTTTTTCAGCTATCACAAATCGACTCACGCCCATTTTGTGCAAAATTGCATCATCTGGTACAAAAGTAACTGTTGCCGCCGCAAGCTCTGGAGATACATCGACATTTTCGACAGGCATATTGATCTCGTTGATATGATCCTTGAGCTCATGCGCAAGCGTGCGTAAAACATCTACATCTTCACCTGCAAATGTAATAACGACATCCGCACCTGCAGGCGGTCCACCAGAAAATTCTACAACCGTAACTTTTGCGTCTGCAAAGTCTCTTATCATAGGCATTGCGCGCACCTGCTTTGCAACAGCTTGTGAACCAACGCTACTGTCACCCTCTGTCGGTGTGAGTACTGTCAAGAGAGCCTTGTTCGTCCCTATTGCACCTACTTCTCCATTTTGATTGATATCAAATCCTACCTGCATCGTTACACCAGTAACACCATCCAATTGTGTAAGCGTTGGTAAAATTTCTTGTGCTGTAGCTTCTGTTAAAAGTGAATTTGTGCCTTGCGGTAATTCTACGGATACAAAGAAAAATGCAACATCTTCACCTGGAAAAAACTCATTTTTGACAAAGCCTGTACCGACAAGTCCAAAGGAAAAAATAAAGAAAATAATCACAATCGCGATTGTTCGTCGACGTGCAAATCGTGATGCGAGAATCTGATCCAAAAATCGCCTGTAATGCACTTCCAGTGCTCGTACATTGATAATTGTGTACACCATCTCATCACGATTTTTCTTTTTGAACATATGCAAGTGATGAGATTTTTTATGCAGCACATACCAACCAGACGAAAAGAGAGCGATAAGTACTATACTGATGATACCCACAAAAAGCATAGCAATCTGCGTAAATATGACAATAAAAAATGCCACGAGAATTGCACCGATGCCTATCAACAAAAATCGTACGCGTCGTGGCATTGTGAAATCAAAGAGCCAGATCATCAAAGGCAAAATGACAAATATTCCAATAAATACTGATGCCAAAAGGATGCTACTGACGATGACAGGAATTGGCTTAATGTACTCACCGATAATACCACCAGCCAATAATAATGGCACAAATGCCCATACCGTTGTAAGTGTTGTCATCAAAAGTGTCACAAAAAAATCTCGATAAACGAGAAATCCTGTTTTCGCAGGAGAAAAATTACCTTCACGCATATAAGCACTCATTGCACTCACTACAACGATTGTCACATCCACCAAAAGACCAAGCGAAAGAAGTAATGAAAAAAGTGAAAGGAAATTTACACTAATTCCAACAATGCCCATAACAATAAAAGCTATAGCGTATGTAAGTGGTATTGAAAATGCTGCCAAAAGTGCTTGTCGCCATCCAATAAAGAGCATGAGCGTGATAAACACGAGGATAATTGTAATACCCAGATTGCGTGCCAGATCATCAAATTGCTGTGTGAGGTCATCAGCAATGTTCATGAGGACAGTCTTTTGCAAAATACCATCTGACTGCGCAATTGCTTCTGCGATAATGTCATCTACCACATGCGCCGCATCCGTAATATCCGTACCACGTGTACGATAAATATCAAGTGTGACAATGGATCGTACAGTCTCACCCGTTGCAAGCCACGCATTGGTGTATCCTGGCGCTGGTCGCTCTACGATCGTTGCAAGATCGCCCATTGTATATTGCACACCTCCAAATTCCACGATGGTAGTGCGTATATCTTCGATATCATCAATTGTTGCATTGATTGTAAGCGCACGTGTAACACCGTCACCCTCAACAATTCCACTGGGGAGTGCATTCACAGCACCGTCCAAAGCACGACGCACTGTGCCAATATCAATACCAAGTGACGTCATCTTTTCTGATACAATCATGATTTGAACTTCCTGTTTTGGCTGTCCTGACGTAAGGACACGGTCAATAAGAGGGTCCGCCTCCAATACATCAACCAATTTTTCCATATGACCAGAAAGTGATGTCATGCTATCGCCTTCAATACCAAACGCCAACCGCACAATTGGCGCGTCTTCAAAATCAATAGCTTTTACGAGAGGCTCTGTCACATCCTCTGGTAATACGCTGACACGACCAATGGCATTTTCAACATCTGCCAACGCACGATCTTCTGTAACACCACGAACAAATGTTAAAATACTACGCATTGATCCGTTTTGTGATGACGAGACAACTGTGTCGATGCCAGAAATACCCTTAAGAGCATCTTCAAGTGGTATCGTAACAAGTGATTCTACATTTTCTGGCGTAGCGCCTGGTAATGCAGCAGAGACAACGATCATAGAGAGATTGATTTCTGGTGCAACAGTCTGTGGTAACGATTTGTACATGACTATGCCGCCAACAAAGATTGCCACAACAATCAATACAACGATACGCATATTTGTCAGATAATGTCGCACACCACGAGCGACATCACGTGTATGGAAAAGAGTATTTTTCAAATATTCATTCATAATAATGCATTTTGAGCTTACGCGTCTTCATTTTTCTGTGTTACAGTCTCTCCATCAGTTACAGTACGATTCATGATGATATACTCATTACCTGTTAAACCTTCTTGCACAAGCACAACGGATCCAATCACATCGCCCAACACAATACTTTTTGCATGTGCAATACCATCCTCATAGATATAAACTTCTGCGTTTTGATCACTAAAACGTACAGCATCTAGTGGAATGAGCGTATCTCCTTCACGCATAAGCGGAATGTCAATCTCTACAAATGCCCCATCAGCAATATCTGCAAAAATCTCCTTTGGCGCACGGAATGTCAACGCATACGATTGATTTTCTGCGCCTCCACGTGCAATATGAACCGTCTCGAGCTCAATCTCACGATTATCATAATGCGCTATAACCTTTCCGCTAAGATCAATATGTGCAACACGTTGTACACCGACGTGTGCAACGATTCGTATATCATCTTTATTGTCAGCTTTCAAAACTGCAAGCATTTGTCCTGCCTGTACGGTATCTCCAACACGGACAAGGATTTCCTCCAATTGTCCAGCGAGCGGCGCAACTGTACGAAATACTGCTGCTTGTACAGATGCTTGTACAGCTTGTAATCGGGCTGTGTCGTATGCAAAATCAACAGATCGCTGTTGTAAAAAGTTTTGTTTCCGTGCAATCTTTGCAAGACGATCATCTGTCCTTTTAATCTCCTTGTCTTGTGCACGCAAGATGTCTCTTTGCGTATCTACTGTCTCATTTTGATATTGGACATTGCGCTGTGCAAGTGCAACTGCTGTGTCTGCCTGTGACACACCACTATACGTATCTGAAAGCTTTACAATTTCCTGACCGCGATACACACGAGCGCCATCAAAAAGAGCTCTCGTCACGATGCCATTTGCCGTTGCACGCAACACAACTGTGTCAGCACGATCAACTTCACCACTTACGGACGTTTGCATGCGCGCAGATTGATCAAAGAGAACAACGTCCTGTATTTTCCCTTGTGCAATTCCATCAATATTTTCTTTTGTACGTATTTCTCGTCCAACAAAGATTACAGCAAAAAGTACGCCTAGTACAAAAAAGAATGTAACAAGGGGGAATCGTGCAATTATCATAGATATCTTCCGCATATTTTTTTTATTATCAATCAGTTATAATGCGCGTGCACGAACGCGTGCAAGCAATTCTTTTTGTACGTATGTGTCTTTTTTCTTACCCATATCAGTAAAAATATCAAATGACATAAGCTTCATCCCACAAAACCCAAAAATGCCTTTATTAAAAACAATCTGTAGAGCTGGCTTGAAAATAGTATACATAATCTTTGGACCGTCAGCTGTCGTAAATATACGCACGCTTTTATTTTTGAGAAGTCCTTGTGGACGTCCTTTATCATAGCGAAATGCAAAACCTGCCGTGAAATTATTATCAATAAAATTTTTCATCACAGCTGGCATCGCAGACCACCACATCGGATAAGCAAAAATGATTTCATCAGCCCACGCAATATGCTTTTGTATCTCTTTGCGCGTCTTATCTCCTGACCATACACCTTTCATTTCCTCAAATTGCAAAAAAGACTGTTGATATTTCTCTTCATAAAGGTTCATGAGAAATGTTTCACTACCATTTTCTTTTTTGATGCTACTATAGGCAGCTGCAATCTTGTGCGTCGTTCCTTGTGTCGAAGGATGAGCTGTTACAATGAGTGTCTTCATAATAATTTAAAAAATAATAATACGATTTATGTATTGCTTCATTTATAGTTCACAGCGTATGTCTGATGTGCTATCCAAACGTACGAGAATCTTTGTCATAAATGCAATATTGGCACACACCTCTTCTTCTGTAAATCCTGCGTAAAGCTCCATCAATGCTCCTGTAAATGTCGCCTCCACTTTTGTGAGAAGTTTTTTCCCTTTGATGGTGAGTACAATCTTTTGGGTACGACGATCACTACCGATCTCCCTCCTAACAAGTACGTCACGTTCCAAGACATCAATACGACCCGTCATATTAGCAGCACTTACATCAAGACATTTTTGGAGGTCACGCGCACGCATTACACCATTTTTCCCAGTGTGCTTAATAAGATGCAAAATCATAAACCGCGCCATCGTAAGTCCATGCGGTTTGAAAATAATTTCTTTACCGGCCTTCTCAAGGCCCTTCCCTGTCATATAGAGAAGTTTATGAGAGCGCATGATATCACTGTGCGTGAGAACCATTTTCTTAATGCATTATTTGTTAATGCCTTAATGATATATTATCATCTTCTTTTTGTCAAAAAAATATTTTACCTCTACCATTACATCTTATAAGATGTAATCTTTTCTTTATGTCCACAACAAAATGTAGAGTATTGACTTTTTATAAAAAACATGTATAATACAAAGGTAGTTCTTTTCAATGAAACAACAATCAGGAGACTTCTTATGAAGAAAATCTCAGTATGTCCTATTATAAGAGTGGCCTTTAGTGGCAAGCTAGTGCTCGCAGTTATTACAGCAGGAATTTTGACGGCATCATTGATGCCATCAGGAGATTATCAGTCCTACTTAGTTTTGGGAATTATTTCATATGCTACTACGGCACTAATTCCAATCCTTTCACTGGTACGTTTACCATGCGATAAGACTTGCATTGATTGCAAATAAATAGCTCCTATGGGGAGAGTTGAGAGCCTCCCTCATTGTCACTCTATACCATAGTATAGAGTGACTTTTTTATTTTCCCACCAAAAACATATAGGATACTGAAATATGCCAATCTTTGCATACTAACGATTACCGCATAGAAACACTAATTTCACCTTTGATACACGTCACCGTTGCTTCATGTCGCTTAATAGTAATGTCTGCGATGAGCATGAGCGCCAATGGATCAAGGATTTCTTTCTGTACAACACGTGTCAGTGGTCGCGCTCCATACAACGGATCATAGCCTTTTTTGACAAGACATTTCTTTGCTTTTTCATCAACGACAAGTGTCACATCCTTGTGCGCAAGGCGCTTCTTAATACGCTCCATCTGAATACTTACGATATGTGCAAGCATGCCTTCAGAAACTGGATGAAAAATGATGATGTCATCGATACGATTGAGAAATTCTGGCTTAAATGTTGTACGAACATCTTGCATAACATGCTCACGCAATTTTTCTTCATCAATGTGTATCTCTTTACTATTTACTTGTTCAGACGCTTTCTGCATATCAGCTATATGTGATGACCCTACATTACTCGTCATAATAATGATTGTGTTTGTAAAGTTTACGACACGTCCTTTGGCATCCGTGAGTCGCCCATCATCAAGAATTTGCAAAAAGATATTAAAAACATCAAGATGTGCTTTTTCAATCTCATCAAAAAGGAGTACGCTGTATGGCTTCCGCCGTACAATCTCTGTAAGTTGCCCACCTTCATCATGCCCAATGTATCCTGGTGGTGATCCAATCATTTTAGCAACAGCATGTGACTCCATATACTCACTCATATCAATACGCACCAAAGCTTTCTCATTATCAAAAAGGTTTTGTGCAAGCGTTTTACCAAGCTCTGTCTTGCCTACACCAGTTGGTCCGAGAAAAAGAAATGACGCGATGGGACGTCCTTCCTCTGCAATACCAGCGCGAGAGCGTCGAATTGCATTTGCAACACTACCAACCGCTTCATCTTGTCCAACAACAGATTTTTTGAGATCATCTTCCAAGTGAACAAGTTTTTCCATTTCACTTGCAAGCATTTTGGAAACGGGCACTCCTGTCCACCGTGCCACAACTATAGCAATTTCTTCTGCCGCAACCTCTTCTTTCAAAATAGGATTTTCTTTCTGAAGACGCGCAAGCTCTTTTTGAGCACTCTTCATCTCTTCCTGTATTACAGGAATTTTACCATAGCGTATCTCAGCTACTTTTTCAAGATCGCTAGATCGCTCAAACTGATCCGCTTCAGAATTCAAAGTATCGATATTTTTTTTAAACGCACGCACTTTACTGATGGCATCCTTTTCTGCTTGCCACTGCACTGTAAGCGTCTTAGACTGTTCTTTGAAGTCAGCAAGATCCTTTTCTAATATTTCTAGTTTTTTCTTGGCATCTTTACTTTTTTCTTTAAAAAGCGCAGCTCTTTCAATTTCCAATTGACGCATTTTGCGCTCAAGCCGATCAATATCTGCTGGCATTGAATCAATCTCCATACGCATTTCACTTGCAGCCTCATCAAGAAGATCGATCGCCTTATCTGGCAAAAAACGATCTGTGATATAGCGCTTTGAAAGATTGACTGCTGCGATTACTGCATCATCCGTGATACGTACGCCATGATGAATCGCGTATTTATCTTTGATACCACGCAAGATTGCTACTGCATCCTCTGTACTTGGTTCACCTACCACAACAGGCTGAAAACGTCGCTCAAGAGCTGTATCTTTCTCAATATATTTCTGATATTCCTTAAGAGTTGTTGCACCAATCACCTTAATTTCGCCACGTGCAAGCGCTGGTTTGAGAAGATTTGCAGCATCTATTGCTCCCTCACCACCAGTGCCTGCACCAATGAGCATATGGAGTTCATCAATAAATAAAATATATTTCCCCTGCGCATCATCAAGTGCCTTGAGAATAGCCTTCAAACGATCTTCAAATTCTCCGCGAAACTTCGCACCAGCGATAAGTGCGCCCATGTCAAGAGAAAGAAGCTCTTTATCTCTCAGTGTCTCTGGCACATCACCTGCAATAATCCTCTGCGCCAAACCCTCTGCAATTGCTGTCTTGCCTGTCCCTGGCTCACCGATAAGGACAGGGTTATTTTTGCTCCTGCGAGAAAGTACTTGCATTACACGACGAATCTCATCATCACGTCCAATAATCGGATCAATTTTGTCATCATGTGCACGCTCTGTGATGTTTTGTGTGTATTTTTTCAGTATTTCTTCATCACCAGATCCTTCTGCATCCTTGGTATCCACTTTTTTATCACCTCGCATATTTTTAAGTGCACTACGCACAACATCATCTGTAATGTTATTTTTACTTAGAATTTTTTGTGCATCTGTATGCGTCACGAGAAGCGCAAGAAAAAGATGTTCCGTTGCAACAAATTGATCATCCATATTCTTCATTTCTTTTTCTGCAGATTCTAAAACTTGTGCCAAATCTCGCGCGAGCACAAGTTGACCAGAGTGTTCTACGTTACCAGATGACAGATCAGCAAGTGCATTTTCTGTATCACGACGAAGTGCATTGATATCTGTACCAAATATGTGCAAAAGTACTCCCACTGTAGAATCATCGCTATGAAGAATTGCATATACCAAGTGAAGAGCACTGATTTGTTGCTGTCCACGAGCAAGTGCGCCTTCCTGCGCACGAGAAATAACTTCCTGCGCTTTATTTGTAAATTTATCCATATTCATAATAATAATCTTTAATTTTTTATACTAAGAGAGATACCGACAAAAAGACATTACATCCTTTTTGTCAATCTCTTTTTTTAGTATAACAAAAACTAGCACTCTGTCAAGTAGAGTGCTAGTTTTACTGCATCACCTTTTGCATCGCATGCAATTTTGTATCACTGTATATCCACCAGTCATAACACGATCGCATCATGAATGATTTTTTGATATACTAGGCGTTGTGCATCTTTGACTTTTTCATAAATGTTCCGATGGCGATGAGTCCACACACCATTCCTACTAATAGCCACAATGGTGTATTACTTCCTGTCTTTGACAGCTCCTTTTCTTCGTCAGAGTATCCAAAGTCAGCCTTCATATAATCCTCATCATCATCAAGCGTAATCGTATCTTGATTATTAAGGTTGTTCCCCGGATCATATGTCTGAACATATCCATCCACATCATCTTCGTTTACACTGACACGATATACCCCTACTGGGAGATCATAAAACATATACTGTCCATGTTCATCTGTCTCCGTCTTCCATATTTGGTCATCGTCAGTACCAAAAATGCCATCTCCACCTGCCCAACGAAGTTTGACACGGATATCCTCAAGTCCATAATCTTCATCATCCCACTCTCCATTGCCATCTTCATCAAACCAGACATTATCACCAATAGAACCTGTGCCTGTTGCAAGTACAGTGCGCACCCATGCAGTAGGATCTATGGCAGTCGTTGTGCCAGGATCATCGGAACTTACACCAGCCTGTCCTCGTGTAACATCATCAGAAAATATGCCATCACCATTCGCATCCCAATACGCTCGTGCTTGATTGTCTACACTATCCATATCTGACGGTACTGTTGTACGATACGTGATGACAACTTCATGTGATGAATTTTCTTCGGTTGTACCATTTTCGTCTGCATCAATACTACCTTCCCAACGCACACGATTTTCTGCTGTATCATAGACACATGTACTTGTTGTAGAATTCCCACGTGCGTCACAGTGTATACTACCACTGACATACGTTGTTCCTACTGGTACATCATCAAGGATCTGCACAGCATTTGCAACTTTATTTCCATCGTTAATCCATACCATCTTCCATTCAATCTCATTTTTACCACTGTCACTCACTGTCTTGCGAGCACTTGGCGGATCAAAAACATTTGCGTAAAGTGCATACATACCAGCGTCAACCGATGTATTGTTTTCTCCAGAACTCAATGCTACCATATTTGTCATAGATGTTGTAGGATCAACATCACTATCCTTCACATCATCACTTCCACTATTTTGACTCGTTACTTTATAATCTGTTGGCTCACTAAAACGCACCTTATATTCCCCTGGTAAGAGATTTTCAAAAAGATAATTTCCTTGAGCATCTGTCATCACTTCATAAGGGTTTCCAGGGTTATTTGGATTGTCTACAGGATCGCCTTGCGCATCAAGGAGTTTTATGACAACATCATTTACGCCCTGCTCACCAGCATCCTGCATACCGTCAGCATTGGTGTCGTACCATACTCTATCACCAAGTCCTACCTTTTGATAAATACCAACATCCACAGTAAGGTTTTCCTCAGCAACGCCAAGAGTGACTATATCCGTTTCGCCTGTTGCGATATTGGCATCAGAATCAGTTGTATCATCACCATTATCCTTTGGACTGACAAAATAGTTTGCGGGTACATCAAACTTGACTTTATAGTCTCCGTGCAAAAGTCCTTCAAACAAATATTCACCTTGTCCATTTGTTTGTATGATATATGGTTGTCCTGTCGTTGGATTGTTCACAGCATTTCCTGCTGCATCAAGCAAATGTACTGTGACATTTTCCAATCCTACCTCTCCTACATCCTGCACGCCATCTACATCAGTGTCTATCCACACTTTATTTCCCAGCGAACTTCCAATGATTGTAACTGCCTTGGAATTTGAAAGTACTGGCAATGTCACACCGATAACTGATGAGCCTGCTGAATTATTATAAACATCATCTGCAAGATTGTTGTTAACGTGCATCTTTACCTGTAGCTGACAAATTGCATCAGCCGTCATTGATGGACCAAAAGCTCGGATGGCTGTCACATCTGCCTTTGCCATGCCTGCTGGTGGTGTATTTGCTGTCCCTGCTTGCCAAATACTCCCAGCTCCACCAATTACATTTGGCGCCCCCACAGAAGGTGCAAGATTAATAGTCGTAGGATCTTCCGTAGTGTAATAATATTCTACGCCACCATTGGCACTCACATCACACAATGCTGGAGACTGTGCGTGTTGCACAAGCTGCATTGATACAAACTCATTAGTTCCATGATAATTTGTCCCAGGATTACGCTCAACAGTGACAGAGCTAAACTGGAGTGCACCCACCACACCATCCCCCATAAATGGAAGGATATCAATGACATCTAGATCTGTAAGAAGTCCAGGCTTTCCGTTGCGCATATCAATTCTATAATCAATGTCCTGTCCACCTGTAGTACGCTCTCTCAAACCAACATCTGCAGTACTTTTTACGATATTGAGTGTCGGCGAAATGGAGATTGTCAAACCAACGGATGACTGTCTTTGTGTAATAGCGCTCGCATCTGAAGGCGTTGCTATCGTCGATAAATTCGTCACTGTTCCAGCTGGTGCTGATGAGGACACGACTGCATCAAAGATAATATTATCAATAGAATCTTGTGTATTTACCACTCCCAAGTCCCAAATCAAGACCTGATTGTCATTATCATCACATACAAGTGATGCGTCCACATCTGCGCACACTCCAATGACTGGCTCACTAGCGCCCGTCACACTACCAGCGACATAGTCTATGCCCTCTGGCATCACGTCTCGAATGATAACGTTGCCTGTTTCAGATGTTCCAGTGTCATTTGTGTACGTCGATGCAAGTGTGAACTCTACAGTTTGACCAGGTGCGGTAGCAGACACGTCAGCTGTTTTTTCGATACGAACCTTTCCACCTGAAAATGTTACACGGTCACCACTTGCTCCTGAGGTTGCATCAGGATACTGATTTGGTATATATACTGGTCCTATAAATGGATCTCCATTATATGAATAGGCTGCATAGTTAGTAATTTCATCTCCATTCACAAGAGGTTGCCCACTTAACAAATCATTTGTTCTCACTTTGTGGTTTAACCAAATATAAGTATATGCTCCAGGTATATGTTCCACACCATTACGAAGCTTAATTCTAATTTTTGTTACGGCACCAATTCCCGCTGCGTCTGCACGCGCCGCATCTGCTGTTGTATGCCATCCTGTTACTTGATTACATTCCGCTTCTACCTCAGTCTTATGATCAACTGTCTGATCTCCACCACGAGAAGGTAGCCACGAATTATCTACATATTGAGATGAATATTCAAATTCATAAGGAGCCTGCGCTTGCCCATTATCATAGTCACCACTACCATTCCAAATTTGGGCCATTACAGGACTTGTATTATCCCGATAAGCTCCACCATATGTTGTTTTGATGGTGTTATATTGTGTATTATCTTCGATATCTTGTATGTCTAATCGATAAGCATCAACGACATCACACATGTTTTCTGTATACGCTGTACCTCCAGTATTATTATTTACTAAAATAGTAGAAAATTCATATTCCTGTGTTACGAGTCCATCTCCAGAACGTGCTGTTACAGCACCTCCAGGATAGGTCCAAATACCATCTTTTTCTCCTCTGTAATATTTAGAAAATGAACCGCTCATTCCATAGAGCGTAAAGGTGTAATCATTATCATCTAAAGCCTCTGAATCATTTCCAAAGTTTGAGTTTCCTGCTGGTGTTGTCGGATCAAAGCCTCTTAATTTATTTGTGGTTCCTAATTCTCCATCATCAGCTGTGCCAATCTGCTCATCTGGACCTGCTTCCACATCAGTCAGTGGCACAAAAATGTTAATAGAACCAATAGCTGCTATTTTTCGATTCACTGGTAATTCTACGCCATCATAACTATGCGTTGGAGCATTATCTAATGTGGCATCAACACCTGTAACACTAACTGAAATATCAGTCCCGTTTTGTGTACAGGTAATTTGTTGTACATTTTCCTCCTGTGGAATTTTTCGTTCTGTATTATTTCCGTCTCCATAAATTGACCCAGCACCATTAAAAGTAATTGGATTCCCGACTCCAGCATAGCCATCTTGCACGTCGCGACGTCCATTCATATTACAATCTACCAATTCAGCATTTGGTGCAATTTGATCAATTTCATCTATAAAGGTAAAAGTCGCATTATCTCCCATTGATTCATTTCCTAGTGGAGCAGGTGTGTCATCTGTTGTACCTGCGACTTCGTCTGACTCTATAAAAAATAAGTAATTAATAATATAACCGTCTACCCCATTATATTGTTGCCCAACATAGGAAGTATAGATTTGTTTATCAAGGTTCCATCGTGGTGCCGCTGTTACTGTCAACGTTGTATTGTTTGTATCGTCAGTTTTGGTATCTGCATTAAGTCCAGAAATCTCAAATGAAATATCCCCAGGCGTAGCTCCGTTTGGAGCGCTCCCTAAAACACGTGCGGTAAAAAAAAGATCTTCAGCATGCGTCGTATTTGATGTAAAATCACTTCTGAGACACGTGATTGTCAAGCCGTCTCCAGAAATACTTGATGCACCTTGATCACAGCTCCCAGGAACATCTGTCCACTGATACTCTCCTGTCGCTGGCAAAGTCCCTACAATCGTCACTGCCTCTTCTGCACCACCCTCAACACCATTCCAGCTCCATGCTGCATCAACTTCAAAAACATCATTTGTTCTGATAATTAGATCCCCATTATATGAATCATCTGTTCCATCATTGATGGTACCATTATCATCATATTCAGGATCAGCACTAAAGTCACAACCATTGGTTGGATCTAGAGGACAAACATCTACACCATTTATTTCATTCCCAATAACATTGAGTGCGCCTTTGATGCCACCTGTCTGTACGTACGATGTAACGATATTTAAATTTGCAGCAGATGCCTGTGACGCGCCTCCAAAAAAAATTCCTAGTGAAAATAATAAGATAAATGAAAATAATTTTTTGTTTTGCATAAGAAAATAGATATTCTATTAATTAATGATGTGATTGCTTTATTATAACATAAAAATAATTTTTTTATGTAAATCTTTTCCACAATAAGATGAAATGATGGCAATATTACACCATGTCCACATTAGTTACACTATTTTATTACACTTATCTTATTTGCTCTAAAAAATATTCTTACTAATCACCTAAAAATATCCCTATAAAGTCCCGTCATCAACAAAAACATATTTTTATGTGCATCTTATATAGACACTTATCCACACATCTTTCTACTAAGAAATGATTTGACAATATCATTATAATGTGCAATAATACTTTTGTTCGTTAACATCATAGTAAATTTACTTTTTTTCATAGGAGAAAAAAATGGGACATGCAAAAATAAACACCACATTTGGGCATAAAGCCATAATCAGTAAACTAGATGGCAGTCCAATCGAAGAGAAACCCGTACGAAAGTTACTTGCTTTATGCCATTGGGACGAAAGTGTGTTTCATCTCAATAGAGATGAGCCAACAAAAATAGTGATGACGTTGGTAAAGGTACCCAGTGATAGTGATGAGCATTTCTTAAGGAAAGTAGACGATGTGGTTTTTTCATTGCAAAGGATTGGCTTACATCTGCGGTCTGACAAAAAATCATTGCGAGAGATGCACGAATATTCTAATGAATAGATAAACTACACATAGAGCTATGGAGATTCTTCCATAGCTCTTTTTTTCCCAAAAAAGGCAAAATCACGCTATACTAAGGATAGATACTTTTTCTCTCTACGCTCCTTTAAAGTATCTCCTAATAAATGTACGCCTATGATCACACTTGAAACGCAACTTATCGACCTTCCTCGCGTCCAAAAGTCCTATGCGCCAAAATTAAAAAAACTCAATCTTTCAACAGTAGAAGACCTCTTGCGACACTTCCCTGTACGCTATGATGATCTTTCTATTATCACGCCCATTGCAGAGTTAGAAGTCGATGCAAGTCAAACAGTTATTGCAAATGTAGAAGATGTAAAAGCACGGCGCATCCCTGGACGCAAAATGCATATCACAGTGGCAACATTTATTGATGAGGCTGGTGACTTTGTTCGTGCGACATGGTTTAATCAGCCATATATCGAAAAATCACTCGTAATCGGCGCGCAAGTACGTTTGGGTGGTGTTGTCAAAAGTGATAAGAATGGACTTTTTTTCAATGCTCCTGATCTAGAGCGTTCTGAACGTATCCCGACGAGCACTGGTTGCATCGTCCCTATCTATCCTGAGACGCGTGGACTTTCTTCCAAGTGGATTCGCTGGCAAATCCAAATGATCCTTGATGCCATTGATAGCGTACCTGATACACTCCCCGCAAACATCCTCACCAAGTACGACTTTCTCGAACTACACAATGCTTTTCACGTCATCCATTTCCCAGAAAATGGAGAGGATGTCGCGACTGCGCAAAAACGATTCGCCTTTGAAGATCTCTTCACACTCCAAATTGTAGCACTCCGTTCGCGTGCATTACTCTCCAAAGAAAAATCTTTCCGTATACCATTCGATGAGAAGCTCATCAAAGCATTTGTGCAGAAATTGCCATTCACGCTCACTGATGCACAACGCAAAAGTAGCTTCCAAATTCTCAAAGATCTCGAAAAACCCCATCCGATGAACCGTCTACTCAATGGTGATGTCGGTGCTGGTAAAACACTTGTCGCGGCTCTCGCAGCACTTGCAGTAGCTGATACTGGCGCACAAATTGCCATCCTTGCACCGACAGAAGTCCTTGCACGACAACACTACAATACTTTTTTAGAGCTTTTTGCGGACGATGATATCACCATCGCGCTCCTCACAAGTGCCTACAAGATGCACGGATCTTGCCCTGCTCTCTCCAGCACGACGACACGCGCAAAGCTCCTTACAAAGATTGCAGATGCGCAATGCAAGATCATCATTGGCACCCATGCACTCATCCAAAAAGACGTCTCCTTTGGTAAGCTCGCCCTCGTCATCGTCGATGAGCAACACCGCTTTGGTGTCGCACAAAGAAGCGCATTGATTGATAATGCACGTACAAATATGAAAGGTCACGTGCCACATTTCCTCACGATGACAGCAACGCCTATTCCGCGAACATTTTCCCTCGCCCTCTTTGGCGATCTCAGCGTTTCACTCCTCGATGAAAAACCTTCTGACCGCAAAGATATCAAAACAGCAATTGTCTCACCAGAAAAAGCATCACAAATCTATACCTTTATCAGTGATGAGCTTCGCGCGGGGAGGCAGGGCTATGTCATCCTCCCACTCGTCGAAGAATCCAAAGCGCTCGCCAGCGTCAAAGCTGCTACAGAAGAATGCGCCCGCCTCGGGAAAGATATTTTTCCTGACTTCATAGTAGGACTTCTCCATGGCCGTATGAAAGCAAAGGAAAAGGAATCTATCATGGAGAACTTCAAAAAGGGAAATATCAATCTCCTCGTTGCGACAGCTGTTGTCGAAGTCGGCGTCGATGTCCCCAATGCAACAGTCATGATTATTGAAAACGCAGAACGTTTCGGACTCTCTCAACTACATCAATTTCGTGGACGAATTGGACGTGGTGAAGACCAATCATACTGCTTCCTCTTTAGTGAAGCAAAGCACAATACACGCCTCAAAGCACTCGCAAAATACAATGATGGATTCAAACTCGCAGAAATCGATCTAGAACTCCGTGGTCCAGGAGAGTTCATTGGCACGCGACAAAGTGGGATTCCTGATAACGCCATGAAAAATATCGCAAATATCAAGCTCGTTACACAGACACGTGAAGCAGCACGCGCAACACTGATTGCTGACCCTACACTGACAAAAACACCCGCTCTCAAAAAATCGCTCGCTCGCTTCAATAAAAAAGTACACATGGAGTAAGTGCTATCGCTAATATGACGACCTTTTCACCATCGGAGATATAAAAAAGCAAGGAACATTGTTCCTTGCTAAATAGATGGGGAAAAAATAATCATGACAAATGTTGTACAGTCAGATATTTTTTATACGAATAAATCGCTCGCTACATTCTTTGTTTTTTTATAAAAACAATAGCACGACCTTCTTTAAATGCGATTTTATGATTCCAAATATCCAGATGCCACTGATGGTTTTTCCATAGAGCTACAACAAAATGATATAATTCGAGATGCTCTTGTCTATAAGGAAATGCTAAATGATCCTCGATACCTGTATGTGCATTTCCCTTTGGTAAGCTCCGTACAAAAGCTTCAATTTCAAGTCTATTGAGTAACTGTTTTCGGATACCTTCCTTAAAAATAAGTTCTGTAGCTGATAAGATTCCTGACGAAGAAATACTCTCTAGATCCATCCTTCCCATCACGCGATTTTCTTTAAAACCATACGGTATCTCGGAGTATGCAGTAGAGGACACAACAGCAGCTCTTTCTTTGAGTGAAATACGTCCGAGGACAATTCTTTCTACTCTTTCCATAATAATCTCTCCTGTTTGTAAAGTACTGAATCTTTACAGTACACTACAAATGATATTTTGTCAACATTGATATTGATGTGTACTTCTCTTACAATGATTACATGAGTATAAAAAAAAGAAAAATTGGTATTTTTGACAGTGGGTTTGGCGGGCTTACAATCATGAAAAGTATTGTGAAAAAATTACCACAATACGATTACCTCTACCTTGGAGATACAGCACGCACGCCATATGGCACGCGTTCACAAGATGTTGTGTACGAATTTACAAAACAAGCAACTGACTATCTTTTTTCTAAGGGTTGCTCACTCATCATCATTGCGTGTAATACTGCGTCCAGTGATGCTCTTGCACGACTCCAGAAGGACTATCGTGATGCCCCTCAAAAGAAAGTCTTGGGTGTCATCATCCCCACCGCAGAGCATGCTGTTTCAACCGCAAATGGTCGACCGATTGGTGTCCTCGCTACAACAGGCACCGTCACGTCACAGGCCTTTGTCCAAGAATCCCTCAAGCTTGACACAACTTCCACCGTCATTCAAACTTCTGCACCATTACTTGTTCCGCTCATTGAAAATGGTGAGGTAGACTCGCCAATGCTTGATATTGCACTGGAGAAGTATCTTATGTCCCTTCTTGAAAAAAAAATCGGCAGTTTGATCCTTGGGTGTACACACTACAGTATCATCGCAAGCATCATCAAAAAACACCTCCCAGATAATATACTACTCATCCAAGAAGGTCCTGTCGTCACAGATAAACTTGTGAATTATCTCGTGCGTCACCATGAAATTGAGGCTACTCTCAGCACTGATGGCACACGACATTTCTATACAACGGACACAACAGAACGTTTTGAGAAGCTTGGTAGCACATTTTATGGAAAACCCATTACACCAGAAAAAATAGTACTTGTTTGATACTCTAATATTTTAGAATAATTAGACTATCTGATATGTTTTCCTACACTTATGAAACGCATTTTGAGAAATGACGTTCTCATTTTTTTATTATCTCTATTCTACTGCTATAATGAAACATATGCAAAGAAACGATAAGAAAACAACAAAACGGAAAAAGCAAGTAAAAAACCTTGATTTTGACTATCAGCATGGCTTTGCAATGCCTGAAGTAGTAGATATCAAAACTGACCGTGGGATTAATAAACGAACCGTGCGTGCTATCAGTGCGTACAAAAAAGAATCAAAGTGGATGACAGACTTTCGCGTAAAATCTTATGACATCTTCAAGAAAAAAAAGATGCCATCTTGGGGTGCAGACCTCAGCACTATTGATTTTGACGACATCATCTATTTCCTCCGCGCCACCAAAAAGCAGGAACGCTCATGGGATGACCTCCCAGACGAGATCAAAGAAACCTACGACCGCATTGGTGTCCCAGAGCATGAAAAAAATTGGCTCGCTGGTGTAAGTGCGCAGTATGAAAGTGAAGTCGTCTATGAAAGTGTCCAAAAAGAACTCACAAAGCAGGGTGTCATTTTCTGTGATATGGATACCGCAGTAAAGAAATATCCAAAAATGGTGAAGCGATATTTCAGCACACTCATTCCACCAGGTGACAATAAGTTTGCTGCACTCAACTCTGCTGTCTGGAGTGGTGGATCGTTTGTCTACGTACCAAAGGGTGTTCATGTCACAATGCCCTTGCAAGCATACTTCCGTATCAATACCGAGCGCTTCGGACAATTCGAACGCACACTCATCATCGCCGATGAAGGATCTAGCGTCCATTATATGGAGGGATGTACCGCACCAATCTACTCGACCAACTCACTCCACAGTGCTGTCGTCGAGGTCTTTGCTCTCAGAGGTGCCAAAGTGCGCTATACGACTGTCCAAAATTGGAGCACTAATATCTTTAATCTCGTAACCAAACGTGCCCGTGCTGAAAAAAACGCAACCGTCGAATGGGTCGATTGCAACATCGGCTCCGGGATCACGATGAAATATCCAGCTGTCATTCTCGCTGGTGAGGGTGCACGTGGCGAGGTCCTCTCGATCGCGCTCGCTGGCAAAAACCAGATCCAGGATGCTGGTGCCAAAATGATCCACCTTGCCAAAAATACTTCATCACGCGTCATCTCAAAATCCATCGCAAAGAATGGTGGCACAAGCAGTTATCGTGGACGTGTCCACATCGCCAAAGGTGCAACAGGTGCCAAATCTTTCGTCCAATGTGATGCCCTTCTCCTTGATGACCACTCACGATCCAATACGTTCCCGACGATCACTGTCCATGAAAAAAATGCTACAACAGAACATGAAGCGACGATCGAAAAGATCGGCGATGAAAAACTCTTTGCACTCATGCGCATAGGGCTCTCAGAAGTCCAAGCACGCGGGATGATCGTCAATGGTTTCCTCGAAGAAGTAACGAAGGAGGTCCCCTTTGAATACTCGATTGAACTCTACCGCCTCATCAACATGGAGATGGAAAATGGAATTGGATAATTTTTATATCGCCTGTCGGACAAAAAACGCCACTGTTTTATCTTTGATATCAGAAAATGTTTTGATTTTTACATGACGACGCAATTTCCCTGTTCCCTCTAATAGATTATTTGGGTCATCCATAAAGATACCCTTTCCAAACTCAAATGATATATGCTCCTTGTACGCAAAAATACCACCAAAATCTTCTTCTAGTGAAAACATTATACCTCCATACATCATCCGTTCATTTACTTTTGGATACTGTGCAAAAACTATTTTGCGTAATTCTTGCAAAATATCAAATTGCTCACTGTCATGCATCATCACCTCTTCGAGAAATTCCTGTACACGCTTATTCTTAGATTTTTTCATGGAATATATATTTACTTCTTACCCTAGGTTTTTTGTTTTTTTTTCTAATAGCTATTCAAAAATCAAAAAGCTTTTATCATAAAATTTCAAAGGACCACTTTTGATAAGTCCATACTTATCAACAAACATTGTAGGGCCATTTGTAGAAGCTGAGAATATACTTATTCTATTTTTTATAGCACGAAAAATAATATCTTGAGCGTGTAAATGAGGCATGAAACTACCAAACCTATCATCATCAACTGGAACAAAAAGCAAATTATTACCATTTAATCTCTTGGAAATATCAGAATAATGTATATCATAACAAATATCGGAAGTTATTCTTTGATCATCAATTTCTATAAAATTATTAATGTTTTTCACAACTTTTATATTTTCACCAGGAGCAGCATGACTTTTATAATTTTTCAAAATCTCTCTTCCATAACTATCTACAACGACCACCGTATTATACAATTCATCATCTTTCTTTTCGGCTCGATTAAAAACTAAATAAATATTATTATTTCGAGCAAAATCTTGTAAATTTTTAGTATTTTGTTCTTTAATCATATTTTCTGGCCATAAAACGAAAGTTTTTTTCTTTTTATTTTTAATCTCAAACAAAGCTTTCTTAGTCATTTCTTGCAATTTTTTAATATCATTTAAATTAGCATCAGAATAAAATCCATTTTCTGGGGACATTTGTATCCCTATGAAATTAAATCTTTCTTGCCCTTTTTGAGATAATTTTGTAAAGTAAAAATTCCCTAAAATCATAATTGCGAAAATAATTATTGTAAAAGTTATTGAAAATATTTTTTTATCTTTTAACCAAAAATAAGCGATGATACTATTTGAAAAAAGTATAGCAAAAATAATCCCATAAATTCCACCTACACTAATAATTTGTAAAACACTTAAATTTTGCCATTGAGTATATGCTAAGTGCGGAATCCACCAATCTTCCAATATTGGTAAATTCATTCTTAAAAAAGTAATTAATAACCAGAAAAAAATAATCATTGCGAAATCTAAAATAATGTTTCTATTTTTTACTATATTAGATACTTTAAAAACATTCGCCATTAAAGTGAAGAAAGTTAAGGATAGAATTGCCAACCACCAAGGCATAAAATTAAAATACCAATAGCTAGTCGGAATCAACCATGCTCCAAAAAATAATAATCCTGCTAAATATCTTTTTCTTTTTTCTATTTTTTGTAAAGAATAAAATACTGGCGCTATAACAACAAAAGCTAGAAAGTCAGTCCAAATATTACCAATAAAGAAAGATAGATTTAAAGCCAATCCTGATGAAAAAATTATTATTAAATATTTTTTATTATTCATAATTGTATTATAACAAAAAAACCAAAAATATTTTTTATTTTAAAATTCTCCTTTCAAAAATCTTTTTCTCTTGCCATCTTCCATTTTTTCAATCGTATACCGCAAAGTTGTTCTGGGAAGTTTTGCATAATTTGTTTTTAAAAATATTTCAACTTTGTTGGCATCTTTTTTCCACGCCTCTCTTAACATCCAGCCAACTGCTTTATGAATTAAATCCTCTTTATCAGTTAAAAGTTTTTTAGATAATATTAACGTATCACTTATTTTTCCATTATCAATAAAATGCATGGTGGCGATAATAGCAATTCTTCGTTCCCATAAAATTTTTGAAATCGTCAGTTTATCCAAAATTTTTTTATCCTGAATCCCGTCTAAAATTGCATGTCCCAAAATATAGTGAGCAGAGCAATCAACTAAATCCCAATTATTTACAAATTTTATATTCTTTAAATAAAACTTCAAAATTTTTTTCCTGTCAGATATATTTGCTTTCTTATTTTGATTTACCAAGATAACCAAAGCACAAAATCTTTCTTCGTGAATTTTGGAAGAAATTAATTTTTGTAATTCAGATAAAGAAATGTCTTTAAAACTTTTTGCAACTTTTCGAATATTTGGATTTGTTGCTCCAATAAATTTATCTCCTTCGCCATATTCACCTTTTCCAGTTTTAAAAAATACCTCTATTTTCTTCTTACGCTCTTTTGAAGTGTTATTTCTTAATGCTTTTTTAATTTTTTCAGCAGTCTTATTCATATTCATTGTTTGTATATATCGTTTAGTATATGCGAAGTTTTGCAGAACGTAATGGAGCAAAATATGGGAGAGCGAAGTGCAACAAGCGAATCACATATACTGTGTCATGTGTCCCGACGAGGTACGAGGAGAATGTAATGGGGCGCGTAGCGATAGCAGAGCAAGTCATTTTTTATCCTTATTATTTTTTTGCAGAGAGATTTTTTCATTATTTTAGAAATGACTTTTTAGGTACAAAACCTATATATTTATATGTTTTTATATAACCTATGCGTAATTAATCCTGCTTATTAAAACTACCCAAACACTGCGTACCTCTCATAAAAGACTCTTGAAAAAGCGGCAAAGAAAAAAAGTAATCCAATAAGTCCAACGATTAACATTGATATGAACTCGTATTTTATCACTTTGTCATACAATATTTTTTGTGCTGGCTTGTTTATATATTCACCATTTAACAACAATGTATGCAAAGCCATGCCACGACGATACACAAGCATTGCAAATGATGCAAACAAAATTGCAACAATACTGTTAATCAAAAAATCCATAGAAGAGTTGTAAATACTCCCAACAATAAGAATTGCCAAGAGTGCCCAGATGCCTGAGACAATAATATATTGATATGATAATACGTTAATGTTTATTATGATTATTTTTTTCATAATATTTAGATTAAAAATTAAATTTCCATTCCTTATTTTAAAAATCTCTCTGCAAATCATTAAATTGTTAAAAAAATGATTTTACACAACAGTGGCAATATGAAAAGTTGGGCATTTTGGAACACAAATCTTTCAATTTACCATACTGTTTATTTAATGTTAAAATGTTCATGTTTACTGCTTTCTGCCCAATTTTTTATATTGCGTGTTGTGCTTAATTATTTTTTAAATTCAATAAATTCAATTATAGAACTCCCAACTTGAATAGCTCCATCTCGCATCTTTTCAAGTTTTGTGAATTCATCAAAGTTTATACCTTGATTATTAAACTTTTTCTTGATGAATTTCTTTAAGATTTCACTTAGTATTTCTTGAACCTTTTTATTAAAATCATTTATTAATTCGTCCAATAAATATGTTTCAAAAATGTCTTGATTTTTTAATAATCGTATTTTCCCTTGTTCTAATTCAGGTCTAGATATTTCATAAACATCAAACTTATTATTTTTTAAGTCTGTTGAATAATTTGTTGAATGAGCAGCAATTTTATTTCTCAGTTTTATGCAATCTAAATCTTTTAATTGACCAATGATTTCTTCCTCATGTGCTAAATGAAATAGCTTAACTAAATTAATAAGAGCTAAATTTTGTTGATAAAAAGCGTTTAAAATTCCATATAAGCGCAAGTATTTTTCACCAGTATTTTTGTGTCGAGAAGGTCCTTGTAAACCGAATTTTTCGAAATCACTTTTAGCAAGTTCAGTATCCTCAAAAACATAGAAAGCGTTCATCATAATATTCCAACCAAAATTTGTATCAAAACAAAAATATCTTTTGGTAAATTCAATAAAATCATCCTCCCCATTTTTGTCATTTTCTGCTAAATCACTTAAAATGGTTCTTAGAATTCCAACTTGTTTTTCTATTATTGATTCTTTCATTCTTCTAATTAAGCACAACGCTAGCATATATTCAATATTCTCATTATATCTTTATACTTGATTTTGTGCTATTGTACTATATATATGAATAAGGACTATATCACGCAATATAATGATTTATTGAAAATCAAACGTTATGCGAGAAGTACTATTAAGACATACCTCTCACAGATAGCTATTTTTTTGCTTTTTTGTGATAAGGATGCAAGAGATATTTCTCTGAAAGAAATTGAAATCTATTTGAAGAAATGTATAGAGAAAGATAAAATTTCATTTTCAACACAAAAAACAATTCTTGGCACAATCCGTCTTTTTTATCAAATGGTTTTTGAAAGGAAAATTAATATTGCATATTTATATCCAGACCGTCAAGAACATAAACTCCCGAGTGTTTTATCACAAAACGAGGTGAAAAAAATGCTTGCAAGTATCCATAATATTAAGCATAGAACGATATTGTCTCTCATTTATAGTGGCGGACTAAGAATTTCTGAATTGATCGCTTTGCAAATTACTGATATAGACTCTGCACGGATGGTGATTAGAATTGCTGGTAGCAAAAATAATCGTGATCGAGATGTGATGCTTTCAAAAAAAATTTTGTTATTATTGCGAAGATATTTTAAAAAATATACACCAAATAAATATCTCTTTGAAGGTCAGAAAGGTGGGATGTATTCTGCGCGCAGCGTGCAAGAAATCCTGAAAAAAGCATTAAAAAATGCTAAAATAAAGAAGCACGCTACAGTACACACACTGCGACATAGTTTTGCAACACACTTGATAGAGAATGGCACTGATATACGTATCGTGCAAGAACTCCTCGGACACAAAAATATCAAAACGACCCAGATCTACACGCATGTTGCCAGCAAGACAAAAAGAAAAATTACATCACCATTTGATACATTATAAATATATGACACATCACGATATCATAACCCAAAAGAAAAAGAATTATACCATCACAACAGGTAGTGTGCATGTTTTTTATTTTACCAATAAATCTGGCGAACTTACGTTTCACATCAAGAACGCACAGCCAAAAATCCATATGATATTTCTGTGGATAAAGCTTTATGTTTTTCCATGTAAAAGTGTATAATGAATAGTGTAAGGATTCTTGCATAAATTTTTGTTCCGTGAGTATTTCACAGTACTTTTCTGAAGTGTCGCAAAAATAACGCAAAAGAGTATTTATAAATTTTTTAACATATTTTGCAAAGAAATAAAATAAAATGAATATAAAAATATGAAAAAACTTATTGCGCACTCTTTTCAAAAATTTTTCATTTTTTCTTTTATATTTTCATTTTTCTTTTCTCCACAAGGACAATATTTAGCATTTATTCTTTCAGGACACTTTAATATAAAGGATGCCCTAGCAACGTCTGCAGGGGATAATATCCTTATTTCCGAGGTTGAGTATGATCCAACTGGCGAAGAAAATGAAGCGGAGTGGTTTGAATTATACAACCCAACAGGTAGTAGCATCGATATTGGAGACTGGACGGTAAAAGAAGGTGCTACACCAACCTACACTTTCCCATCACCGACAGTTATGGCGAGTGGGGATTATTTATTAGTGACAAATGATACTGTAAAATTTCAAGTAGAACATCCTACTATTGCTCCAGATTTGGAGATGGATGCTGGCGGAAATGGATTATTGAGGCTCAATAATGGAGGTGATGAGTTAACGCTTAAAAATGATGGTGGAACAATTGTAGACTATGTGGCATGGGAAGGCTATACTTCTGGCTGGAATGAAGGAGCAGGACCAGGAAAGACAGTTTGTCGAACTACTTCAACCGATTCAGATACTTCGGCAGGATGGAGTGTTTGTAATAGCCCTACCCCTGGCAGTGGGAGTCTCACTGTAATCGTCACCAACGATACCCCAACCGACATAAAACTGGACGGAGGAGATGCTGATGTGGTTGTCGAAAATACCGCAACTGGAACGATCGTTTCGGTGCTCACGACGATAGATACTGATGTGGCAGATACACATACTTATTCATTAATAAGTGGTGCTGGAGACGAAGATAATACAAAATTTACCATTACAGGTTCAGACCTTAGACTGAATTTTGTCCCAAACTTTGAAGTACCAACAGATCTCGGTGATACGGTGGCAAATAATACATATTCTATTCGTTTAAAGACGGATGATGGAAACGGTGGCACCTATGCAGAGTTTTTTATTATTACAGTTACAAACGTTGATGACACACCACCTCTCACTCCTTCCTCTGCTCCAGATTTACAACCAAACTCTGATACAGGCTCTGACGATAGTGATAACAACACGACCAATACAACTCCCACTTTAGACATTGTCTGCACTGAAGTGGGATCGACTATTGCCATTTATATTGATGGGGCCTCTGCCCAAACACATGTCTGCGTTGGGGCTGGGACAGAAAGCATTATACTTCCAAGCGCGCTGAGCAATGGAAATCACACTGTCACGTATACCGAAACCGACACGAGTAGCAACGAATCTTTGGCTTCCCCAACACTGAACCTCACAATTGATACTATTGATCCAGCTATACCATCAGTAACCATTGATACGACGAGTAACGATGTTGATAATCCAATCTTAGCCTTTACTTCAACGGACAATATCGGAATTGATCATTATACCGTAGCCTATATTTTGGATGATAACGCAGGAGGTGTTTTGGGAAGCGCTACGACAATAGACCCAGCTACCTCAGGACTCGCCATCACTCTTGATCCTGACGAATTAACAAGCGCTCCATTTTATCATACAGTTACAGTTACAGTTTATGATGCAGCTGGAAATTCATCTCTTTCTGTTGTCAAATTTTCTCCCATTATAAATTTCACAACCCCAACGACACTCAAAAATTCAGAAATTACCGATACGACGATTGGTATATCAACACCAAGTGAAAACGATATTACCAATATCAACATTAGCGGTGCAGGGTCTGTAGGATTCACCTGCACGGGGAATGGTGGCGATACAACTGCTCCATATGCCAATCCAGCTACTTGTACAGGAGGAGCGATTACTTCGACAGGCACATTGGTTGTTACCGCAGAAGATGCTATTAACGGAGCACAGGGTCAAAATTCGACAACTTTTGTCATTGACACAACTAATCCAACAATTGCAATTACTGCTCCAACGAAATTGGCAAATACACTAATTACCGATACGACTATTTCAATCATGGATGACACACAGATCAATGTTGCTGATGTCGTCATTTCGGCTACCAATACCACGGGAGCTTTTGCTATTTCTAATATTAATTGCACTCAAGCCAATTCAACGCAAATTGACTGTACACTACAAGTTGATGATGCAGAAGGGACAGGAGATATTCAGGTTCAAGCGACGGATACAGTCGGGAACATTTTGACTCAAACAGAAAATGATTATGAAATTGATAAGACCGCTCCAAGCGCACCAGTCTGTACGACGACTCCAAACCCAGCTAATAACGGAACGACTGTTACGACAACTTGTACAGGAGTTGAAACGTGGGCGCACATATCAATTCCTAATATGACCTGTGAGGCAGAGTCTGGTGGACAAATTGTCTGTACTGGAATCGTGGGAACAGGAAGTGGACTAGTACAAACAACTGATGACAACGTCTCAATTGTTGATATGTTCGGGAACGCACAGTCAGGAGTAACGACAGGTCTACAGATAGATAATACGGCACCCGTCGTTACTATCAATAGTCCTGCTGATGGGGATGAGGTCACAGAAGCTATAGATGTAAATATCACATGCGCTGCCGCAGGAGACGTTATTACCATTGCCAATGCCAACATCGTTCCTGATCCAACAACGTATAGCTGTACAGGGACAGAAACTGCTATTATTCCTGTAACTTTCAATACTGGATTGAGCGGAACAACTCAAGCTCTCAATATTACTTCAACTGATGTAACAGGAAATATCTCCCCAACACAATCAATTACTCTTCTCATCGCTGATGGTGACAATGTAAGCGCGACCACTGAAGACGCTGCTCCAAATGGAGGCGATGGAAATAATGATGGACAACCAGATAGTCAACAAGCGAATGTCGCTTCTTTTCTTAATGCTGAAAATACACAATACAATACATTAGAAGTCGGCGGTGGAACTTGTACAAAAATTACCAATCTTGTCTCACAGCAAGAACAAAGCCTTGCCAACCAAGACCTAACAAATGATTACCCCATCGGACTCTGGGAGATGACTTTTGAGTGTACAGCTCCAGGTGCTACTGCTCAAGTTATTATTTATCTTGATCAAGTCTACGACACAGATACTTGGATCTATAAAAAATACAAAGCAGGCATTTATACTGATATCTCTGATATTGTAACGTATGGAGCAGCCACTATCGGGACCCAAACCGTTACAACTATCACTTATAGTGTGACTGACGGTGGAATAAATGATGGGGATGGAATTATCAATGGAATTATCAATGATCCCTCAGGACCAGCTATTCCAGAGTTAGATGGCAAAAAGCCTCCAAAAGAAGATCCTGATACATCAATCTGCACAAATAATACCAATGGAGATGTAAAGGGATATATTTGGTACGATGAAGATCGTGATGGGAACTTTGACGGCAAAGAGGATGGTATCGAAGATGTGGAAGTAGAATTGAAAGATAAAAATAGCAATACGATTGCGCATGACAAGACAAATGATGACGGACAGTATGAATTTCAAAATATAGATGCCGGTGAATACACAATTGTTGTAGACCTTGGAGATAATGAAATTGAAGATGCTTTACAAACATATGAAAAAGGCAATAACCGCAATGGCAAAGTACAATTTACACATGTCTGTGGTAAAGATTATAAAAAAGCAGACTTCGGATTTGTGTACGAAGATGACATAAAAAATGATAATGAAAAAGAGACTATAGTGCCAAAAATCGTATCAACAAGTAACATCACTACTATTTCAAATGTGGAAAATAATGTCAATGAAACACCAGAAGCAGGAACAGTCACACTTAAAAATCTTGATGGTATCCTCGGATTTCGCACAGGTCCTGGTACAAATTATACTCTTATTACACGCATTAGTGCAGACACAGAGCTCACACTCTTGGGCGTATCAGAGAATGGTGACTGGTACCACGTACAAACTGTGAAAGGTACAAAAGGATGGGTTTCGGCTATGTATGCACAAAAAAATGAATTAGTAAAAGAAAAAGAAAATGTACCTGTACAAAAAGAAACAAAAAAAAATTCTGTTGTACAACAAGAGCATAATATCAATAATACACGGTGTACATCATGGACATGGTTTGCATGGCTTCTGATTACAATCATTATTTTTATGATAATCTTCTTGATGCAATCGTTTCCGCTAACGATTATTGCAACGATTATTGGTATTATTACGTGGATTGTGTTTGATGCATGTCGCATGCACTGGTGGATGCCTATTATTCTTATTGTAGGAACTGTAGTTAGTTGGTATAAAATAAACAAGAATGCTTATAACGCACAAAAGACAAAAAAATAATTTAAAAGTTTTGACATCTATATACTCCCTATCACACACGTATACACAAAAGATGGAGGATGGCATGATTTCGAATTCGTGCTCAGAATAGACATTCTGTTTGGCTTCAGGGTGTTGACTTGACAGTTGGTGTTCTTTTTTATATTTGAACAAAAAATGATTTGAAAGAAAGCTTTGCCTAACACATATATACACAAAACTACCTATAGCATATCTTCATATAACCAAAAAAACTATTGTATACTAGTAGTATATCAAATTCTCTTCATGCAATACACAGACATTACAATAAGTACGAAAAAAAATTATACCATCACGACAGGTGGTGTGCATGTTTTTTACTTTGCAGATAAATCTGGTGAACTTACGTTTCACATCAAACACCCACGAGCAAAAGTATACATCTTTGGATTATATTCTGGTACTGATGATGCTCGCTATACACTGACCACAATACAAAAACACACTGTAGCAGGCGGAGAAAGTCACATCCTCATCAAAGGCGTCTTCGCTGACACGTCACGCTTTGACTACAGTAGTTTGATACAAATTACCAAGGACGCCTCTGAAACGCATGCAACACTTGAAAACCGCAACCTCATCATCAGTGACAATGCCCATGTGACGACCAAACCAGCGCTAGAAATCACGCCCGCTGACGTTACATGCACACATGCTGCAACAATCTCCTACCTCAACACTGATCAAATCAACTTCATGCAAACCAGAGGTATAACAAAAAAATACGCCGAAAAATTACTCATCGATGGTTTTCTTAAAGAAGTTGCGCAAAAAGTGACACGTCTTCGCACCATTTAAGACTGAAATTGCTGGAGAATCTGCACAATCTGTGTAGCATCCTCTTTCGCAAGGAAGTGAATCTGATTGGTCGTCTGCCCACGTGTTTCAATCGTAATACTATCCCAAATAACCCCTGCGTGGTGTTGAAATCCTGTGACCTTATTCCAGAGAACTTCCTCTGTTCGCTTCGCGAGACCGAAGGTATAGGGCGTGACGATTACAATTTTGTCCATGCCAAAATGACATGACTGAGTCAAAAATGTCCCACCGAGGAGAATTGTCGGCACGATTTTTGCGTGCGTCTCAAATTCTTCAAACTCTGGACGCTCTGCCATTACTGCTGAGAGCCGTACATTGCACCATTTGCAGACCGTTGCACCCTCTTTGCATACTGATCGACATGATGTACATGTAATACCCTCAACACGTCGCGTGCAATGAGCACACACCGTCGCACTACTTACTATTTCACTTTTACACTCTGAACATGTTTTTGTTTCAGTCATATCTTATGTTTATACGTATCTCTATTTTACCATACAAAAAAACTGCTCGGGTAGCAGTTTTTTTTGATGAGATGTACCAACTACTCTGCAAGGACACCAATTTCAAATCCTGCAAGCGTCTCTTGTGCCGTAGAAGAATGTGCTGTACCTGAACCCATGGGACGTGTCTCAAAAAGTGTTGTCGCATCCTTACCACACCCCTGGATAATTGCTGCGCCACCTGGATGCACACCTTTGGCAATAAAGGGTGAAACATCATAGACTTTATCATTTACTGCAAACCAACAATCCTCCTTTGTGTTGTGCGGTGCAATATTGGCAAGTGTTATTTCTTTTGACATCGTTTGATCATCATCCATCATGCCGTCATTTGTCAGTGGCGCAAAATTTTTGCCTGTCATAAATTTCTCAAATACCACAACGCCACCCACAGAAAGCGGTGCGTCCACACCAGGAAATTCATATGTACCAACTACACCCTTATCAACATGTACCATCGCAATGAGCTCTGGCGTTGCATTCTTTGCATCAATTGTGACGCGAATGTGTGTATCACCACCTTTTTTTACTGGTGCATGTCCAATGACTGGACCTGCCTTGCCATCTACAACATTATGAATCACAATCCATCCATCTTCAAAACTATTGACACCCGTGATTTCCACAGTCTCGTCTTTGATCATTTGATCCTGAATGACGATGTGTTGCATCGCCATATCTTTTTCATGTACCATATCATCTGTCTCTACCTCTATAGATGCGCCTGTACCCTGTACTGGACTTTGTGTTGAGTCTTTTGTTGCTACGTGCCCACAGCCTGCGAGAACTATGAGGCCTACAAATGCTAAAATTGCTACTTTCATAAACATTTAGTTATTAAATTTAATTATATAATTATACGAAATCACTTTTCAAAAAGGTACAAATATGCTCCATACCCCTCTTGCTCCATATCATCCAATGGTACAAAGTTGAGAGAAGCACTATTGATGCAGTACCTCTGACCGCCTGCTTCCTGTGGACCATCATTAAAGATGTGACCCAAATGTGAATCCCCCGATGCCGACCGTACTTCTGTTCGTGGCAGAAACAGTGTGAGATCTGGGCGCTCTACAACATTTATATCTTTGATTGGTTTGGTAAAGCTTGGCCACCCTGTATTGGAATCATACTTATCTGTTGAGCTAAAAAGTGGCTCATCTGTGACAACATCAACATAGATACCCTCCTCTTTATTATCCCAATACGCATTTTCATAGGGCTTTTCGGTACCATCGTGTTGTGTAATCTGATACTGTTCATCGGTGAGACGTCGCTGCAATTCTTCGTCTGACGGTTTTTGATAAACAGCTTCCCCTGCTTGTTTCTTTTGTTCTGCAAGGATATCTTGCCATACAGACTCTTTAAATGCTTTCCGTCCACTTGCATTATTATAATTTTTATACCGCGTACTGCTCTTTTTATAAAAATCTTGATGGTACTCCTCCGCCTCATAAAATGTCGTGTATGGCAAAATGAGCGTTGCGATCTCTTTTTCAAAACGCGCATCTTCACTGAGAGCCTTTTTTGATTCTTTTGCTTTTTGCTCTTGCGCATCATCATGATAAAAAATTGCTGTAGTATACGAAAATCCTTTATCAGAAAATTGCCCCTCTGCATCTGTAGGATCGATATTTTGCCAAAAAACAGCAAGAAGTTCATCATACGATATCACTGACGAGTCGTAGTGTACTTGCACAGCTTCGCGGTGCCCCGTTTTCCCTTTGTATACATCTTCATATGTCGGCTCCACTTCTTTGCCACCTGCGTACCCACTTATCACTTCGACGACACCATCTGTTTCTTGCATTGTCGATTCCATACACCAAAAACACCCAGATGCAAATGTCGCAACTGCATCTGCGATATACTGTGTTTGTGCTGTGTTATGCTGTGTCATAGGAATAGGATTTGATTGTGTCTCCTCGTGTAAATTAACATTCACTAAATAAACAACAAAAGCAATAGTAATGGCGCCAACAGAATATCCGATATATTTCAGCATTTTTTCATCTTAACAATAACTACTTACAGTATACTAGATATTTATAACTATGTAAAGCCACCTTTACATAGCTACATAAGCTACATTTTCTCTGCAATGCGCGCCAAAGCATTGATAAATGTTGCTGTGCGGAGCGACGTATTATAGCGCTCACTTTTTTCACAAATTTCTGCATATGCTGTGGTTATCATAATACGAAGTTTTTTATTTGTATTTTTTTCACTCCATACTTCTCCACTCATATTCTGTTCCCATTCAAAATGTGAGACGATGACACCTCCTGCATTCGCAAGCACATCTGGAACAATAATAACTTCTTGTGCCTCAAGAATTATATCCGCCTCTGGTGTTGTCGGACCATTTGCAAGTTCAACGATAATACGCGCCTTAATACTTGCAACATTTTCTACAGTAATCTGATTTTCTATTGCTGCAGGAACAAGGATATCACATTTTGTCTGCAAAACATCTGCGCTGCTTTCTGTCGTACGCGACTTATCACATACAAAACCATTGAGAGAATTCTGTTTTTGTTTATATTCTAAAAGTTTATATGGGTTGAGTCCATGTGCACACCACACCGTATTTTTGGAATCTGCAACACCTACAATTTTATAACCTGCATCATACGCAAGTTGTGCAAAAATACTTCCTGCATTACCGAATCCTTGAATAGCAATCGTCGTATCTGAAATTTCTTTTTGTAATTTTTGTTGTAATTCTCCCAAAAGATAAAACGCACCACGTGCAGTTGATGTTCCTCGTGCAACAATTCCGCCATCCATCACGTCTTTGCCTGTAAATGCTGCTGGCGTATGTTTACCTGCAATTTTACTATATTCATCCATCATCCAACCCATAATTTTTGGATTTGTCGCAACGTCTGGCGCTGGAATATCCTTCGTTGGACCCAATACATCAAAAAGTGCGCGTACCCATCCACGACTAAGTCGTTCAAGTTCTTTATCTGACAATGTATGTGCATCTACTATGACACCCCCTTTTCCACCACCAAGTTGTAACCCCACCGCTGCTGTCTTGATTGTCATCCAAAAAGATAACGCTTTCACATCATTTTCATCAACACTTGGTGCAAAACGAATCCCTCCCTTGTATGGACCATTGATACTACTGTACTGTGAGCGAAATCCTGTAAATATTTTTTCCTCACCAGAATCCATTGTGATAAGAATTGCGACAGTGTGCATTTTTTCTGGTTGCGCGAGACGCTCACGAAGTCGTGCATCAAGCTGCATCATGTCAGCTGCGCGATCAAGTTGTGTCATAGCATTTGTAAATGAATTGTTCATGATGATGTGTTATTTTATATCCTTATTATCTTTTTCTCCTGCTTCTAGTGTAAAATCTAAATTCTCTATGAGATGATCTGCGCATGCGCATGTCAACTCCTCCACGCCATAGGGGTGATCTTCTGATCGTTTGATAAAATACGTTACAACATCAGGAAAGGCTTCTTTTACTTCAGCGATATGTTTTTCTTTATCATCCACAAATATCACCTGTTCATATTTCTCTACTAATGGCGCAATCGCCTTATCCTTTTTTCCACGTGTGATGATAATATCGGTAATGCCACGAAGGTTGCTGTGATCTACTTTTTCCTGCTGTAGCTCCCAGTCACCCTGTGTCATGATATAAAGATCAAACTGCTCACAATGACGATCAATAAAGCCCTGCACATCAGCAAAAACAAAGGATGCGCTACGCGCTACGATAAGTGTGTGAATGCTCTCGTGCAACAGAGATTTATTCTGCACAGATAAATGCTGGATAAACGTATCCATATCTACTAGACTACAGCAACTTTTTAGATATTGCCTTTTTTCATCAAATTCCTCATGCGTTATACCTACCTTGCCCAATGCTTCACGTAGAGCTTCTACGTGAAGTGTAGTGTTAAAGAGTGTGTGATCAAAATCAAGGACGATGCACCGTTTGTGTTGTGTCATAGTAATTCTTTATGAAACAATAATCGCTTCCCAGTCTGTAACAAACTTTTTGATGCCTGCATCTGTCAAGTCATGCTGTGTATCAAATGATTGCCATTCTTGTGTGAGATCATGTGTCTCGTACGGTACAGGACGGAGTTCTTTGTCTGTATGAACATCCTCACTCTTCTCTGGGACAGGCATGCCTGCAGCAGCCCACTGTTCCAAGATTTTTAGTGGTGCGGTGATGATATCTGTATGTGTCCCCAGTGCTGCAAGAAATGTATCAAAATCGCGGACACTTGCTACAAGGACACGCACATGCGACTCTCCTTCGCGGTACATCTGTGTGATGTTATCAATCACGTCCGCACCACGCACACCACTGTCATCCAGCCGCCCATGAAATGGTGAGACGTACACTTGTTCATTTGTCGCCCCACGTGTTGCAGCGTGGACTGCTGCAGCTTGTGCCTGTGAAAAATTAAGGGTGTAGTTCAGGTGCATCCCTTCACGCGCCAAGATCTGACCTGCTTTCAATCCCTCGTATGTAATGGGGATTTTGATATGTGGATGCTCTGCCCATGTATTCATCTCGCGCGCCTGCGTGATAATGTCCTCTGCTTTTGTGTGCCCATCAGCCGACACTTCCACAGAGACAGACCTGTCTCCGAGAAGTTCCACGATTTCACACACCACTTTTTTATAAAAATTGTGCACTTCTTCCGCAGTAAATTTTTCACCACGCGCAAGATGCTCTTGTGCTTCTGGGTTTTTGGTGATAAGGCTTGGATTGGTCGTCTGCCCGTCAAGAAAACCGAGTATGTCTAATGCTTTTTTTGTATCCTCGGGATTTCCGCTATCGAGGAAAACTTTTGTATAAAGATGTTGTGGTCGCATAGTTTTTGTTTAAATAATTATTATCTTTTAAATATTTTTATGAATCTTTCCATACTTGGTCACTACAGAGCACCACATCCTGCATTTCCCGCACAATACGTGCTGGTGTTTTGTGTAGCGTACCTTGCGCATCATGCACGACAGTCAATGCCTCTGCCTTCTCATCTCCGACAACGTACAGTACAGCATAGTTGACATGCTTCTGGAGAAATGACAGTGTCACCGTCGCGCGGAGAGGTAATGGATTTTTGTCGATTGCATCATATCCTACAGCACTGTGGTGCGTGTCTACAAAGGTCTGTGTAAAATATTTTTCTTCTGCAGGATGAGGCATCACACCGACAGTATGCCCATCACTTCCCATCCCCAGCAATGTAACAATCTTACCTGTTGGTGAATGTATCATAAAATCCTGTATACATCCTGCAAGTAGCGCCCCTGCATGTTGTACGTCAGATGCTTCATTCATTTGCACATCACAAAGCTTCCCACCAACTGCGATAAAATCACGCGCAAATGGTAGCTGTGATAATTGATAAAAATTTTGGTCTTCTTTTTCCACATCAAACCTCTCATCTATAACGTTCATCGTCACATGACGCCCCACCAGAGAACAATCAATATGTGCGAGAACATCAAAGGCAGACCCACCTGACACGAGGAAAAGAATTTCTTTTTCTCTGTGGAGAGATAAATACTCAGATAGTATCATTCCTGCTATCGCCGCTGCAGTAGTAGCAGTACATTTTTTGTATGTAATATTCATAAAAAATAATAATGTAAACTTAACTTTACATTATTATTTTACCACACATTTCTTTTTGTGTCATTTTGAATCTATCTACATCAACTTAATTTTTAACAAATAAAAAAGTACAAAGAGTAAATCATCTCTTTGTACTTTTGAGAACTTTTAGAAGTTCTCTGACGCTTGCTATAAGTTACGTGGGTCCACGTAAACAGTAATATTACCACCTGCAGAACGACCCCTGTCGACAACTTTACCAAACTTCCTGGCATACCAGTCAAATGTACCTCTGGTACTCAACTCTACAGGAAGTTTATGATTGGGATTTGTGGTTGTGAAGCCTCTGGCTACACCTCCTACAAATACCTCCACTTGTGTCGGCTGGCCTGTTGTAGAATTTCTGGCCGTAAATTGAAAACTCGCTCCTACGCTCATAGTTTATTCTCCTGTGTTATTTTATAAATCCCTTCTTGAATTGAACAATTCATCCCGGAACGGGTGATGCTCATGGGTGTTTGTATTTTTACTACACCTGATTGAATGACTGAGAGCACCCTGAGTGCAGGAACAAACATTTGCATGATGGCGTTCATAGAAATCATCAAGCGCCTGCTCCAGCAAAGAAATCGCATGCGATCTTTCGCTTTGCTCCTTTTGTGTATAGGCAGAACTTTTCAATTGAACTTTTTGCTCAAAAAGCCAACATCGCTCAGTCATCGTAAATGAATCCAAATGCTTGCAGGAATCCATCCTCCAAGCGTCTTCATCCCTACCCAGCTTTTCAGCCATTGAAAACATCCGAGAAGCAATACCAGAACTTGTCCGTTCTGGCTTTGAAGCTTGAATTTCAGAAGCCATTGACGGCTCTGTTAATAATGTTCCGATTTCTGTCATAATACACTCTCCTTACATGGAAAAATTATTGATAAACTGCCCTATTAACAAACTAAGATTTATTACATAAGGTAGATTCAATAATCTAACCGAACACTCTGTTACAATAATCTATTAACATGTAACACAAGTGTTTATGAAAGAAAA